>KK116906.1:719773-743134 GCA_000611955.2 Stegodyphus mimosarum
TCAAAAGCTACCCGGAACGGATTTGTTTTAAACTGCGGTTTTGATATTTCATTAAACCTCCTTTTTACTCAGAATCAACAATAAACTTATATGTATATTTTTTTTCTCCAAAAGTTGGGAAATAATATAAATTAATCTTTGAACTTACGACTCACTTTTAAAATGGCAGGATAAACAATCTTTTCTCCTCCAAATCGGATACCTTAGCATACCTACAATAAGAGCTGCTTTTTCGATCGCTCTCTAAAGTGAATCAGTTCGTGATTTAATAACAGATCTCTGTTCCTTGCAGGCTTCCAACAAGAGCTCTCCATGAATTGCAAAAGAGCTACAGCTCCGTTTTCTGTAATCAGGGTGTATTCGCTTAGTAAATTGAACAGGCTGTGAAGCGTTTCGTTCATTTTAATCCAACAATAACCATCATTACGTGCGAAGTTGCTGTACACTGCGCGAAAAATAAAAAAAAAGGACAGTTCTGTATCTCCCGTTCTACTGGGCCGATTGACAAAATTGAAAGTGCGTTTTTCCTGTCTCGAAAGCGCGACTTAGGATATATATTTGATTTATATATAGCATCATTCTAACACAGGTATTTTGACACGAAATCGGAATTTTTCTGAAATAACATAGCAACTTTTTCCATATTTCGATTCTACGACTCAAACTATGCCTAAATATTAAAATTTGTAAAATTTAGTGCGAAATTTACGGAGAAATTCTTAAATTTGTCTTGGCGAATTTTTTTCAGTTTGAGCCTGGAATAATTCACTTAGCGAACTTCTTAATATGTGGCAAACTATTTTCCTTTCCTTCCATTGTGCAGCGGAGGGAAAAAGGTCACATCGTTCCTATCCTTTTACATTGTGGATAAGAGGAAAAAACGTCACTTCGTTCTACATTCAAATAATTTTAACAAAGTCCGTAAACCGCATTTTCCTTATTATCGCTTTCAACAAATATGCCAAATTTCAAAACTTGCCAGTACATAAATTCACGTATATCTTTGGAAATTTTGAATAAAAAGCTCTAATTGTTTTCAGGTATGCATAGAAATAAATCTATTTTAAGATGATTGTAAAAATGTTATACTTTATAATTCGAAATTTTTTTCGAATTTTTTTTAAAATTATTTAAATATAAATCATAAAAAATGGGCGAATTTTGTTTGGAATGAACCTAAATTTCAAACCGTATAAGAAAGAATCAAATAAGTTTCATAAAAAAAGAGATATATTGAGGAGCTAAAATTCTGAGAGCTAATTTTTGAAAAACTACTCCTGCGAATTTTACAAAACTTGGCAGTTTGGCATAATTTGAGTCGTAGAATCGAAATATGGAAAAAACTGGTATGTCATTTCAGAAAAAGTCCGATTTTGTGTCAAAATACTATATTTGAACAATGCTATATATAAATCTAAGTCGCGCTTTAGAGACAGGAAAAACGCAATTTGAATTTCGTCAATCGGTCCAGTAGAACGGGAGATACGGAACTGTCTCCCCTTTTTTTCCCGCAGTTTACCTTTTCAAACACAAGGAGTGCAATACGAGCACTGACGGAAAAACACGATTATTCCTTATACAGCTACTAAATGAATATGCAAATCTCTAGGAGAACAGTAGACACCTAAGAAATGTAATTATACATTACATTCTTTATTTAGGAAAATAAGCATATTGTTCCAGGAAGAAGAACGTCCTTAATATTTGAATGCTGGCAAATATACGAAGAAAACAAATGGTGTCCCTAAAAATATCATTTATTTTCACTTCTTTCTCGCTCCTAACCTATCTTAGGTCAACAGTGTTTACGCATAAACAATAAAAAATGTATTCTCTAAAACTTCAAATTCCTTTCGGCAGTAGTCACAAATGTCGGCTCCTGAAGCAATTTTATGTGGCCAGCCGAGACATATCAATTATGTTGTTGCCAATACCGTATTGCAAAGATTTCAAAAATTTAGTTATTTTATAAAGTATTTCTCCCGCCTTCTTCGCATGCCTTCGTGCTGTAGTGGTCAGCACGCCCGGGGCGTATTCGAGAGGTCCGTGGTTCCAGTCCCGGCAAGGACATTGCTCATTTTTCATCTTTCCTGCTTTGAAACAACCTAATGTCCCTACAGTGGCGCCGGAACTAAAAGGATGGTGGATGATGATTCTCCACCACCGGGATTTGGCGCTTGAGTTCCCAAATCCCCAGTCGCCGTTTAAAAGGAGAAGTATATAAGGTATTTCTTCGCATGCCTTCTTGTTGTAAAAGAGTGTATAAGGTATTTCTTCCACCTTCTTCGCATGCCTTCGTGGTGTAGTGGTCAGTACTCTCGGCGCGTATTCGAGAGGTCCGTGGTTCAAATCCCGGGGAGGGTATTGCTCACTTTTTATCTTTCCTGCTTCCAAAAAAAATCCTAATATCTCTACAATTTGAAGTCCGAATTTATATTATTTTGATTTCCATTAACGAACATAAATAATTCACGAGAAAAATCTATGAACACATAAGATACTTTCTCCCTCCTTTTCTCATTCCTTTGTCGTGAAATTGAAAGCATACTCTACGCGTATTCGAGGAGTCTAGGTTTCGAGTCCTGGGAGGGCCTTGAACATTTTTAAAACCTCCTGCTTCAAATAACTTAATGACTCTACAAGTGGGGCACGAATTAAAAGGTGGTGGACTATAATTTGTCAGTACCAGGATTCGGCGATTGGGTCTCCTAATCCCCAGTCGTCCTTTAACAGGAGCAGTACATGAGATAGGCACTCCTCATTTTTAACGTCGCTTGCTTCAAAAACCCTAATGATTCTACAAATGGAGCTCAGTAATTTACAGTGTGATATAAATCTTAGTTAAAGATTTTAAGATATAGATTTTATTAATTTCTATTTGCACTTGTCAAAATATAGAGAGACTGATAATATTTAGCTCTAAGAATAATCACTTTGTTTAAGAGTATATTTATACATGAAAAGAGTTTTCTGCCAAGTGAAAATTAGTAGGAAAAGAATGAGAATCTGAAATCCTTGATGATGATTCTGAAAGCGTTCTGGTAATTTTTCTCCAAGGCTCCAAGCTTTATCAGAATCGATTTGTATTGTTTCTCAAATTTCATAGATACAAGATGAATCACTATGTATCTATGTATTTTTAAAAGCTTTAACAATAAAATAAGGAATACCTGTCTCTAGTAACAGAACTAAAATAATTAATTTCCTGAAAGTACGTAGATTGCGAAGACCAAATTCAAAGAACAAGGAACGGTAGGAATAAAAACGAAACATTTTTTTTTAAATTTAGTAGTGCGATAAGATCTGACCGAAGAAGGAAAACAAGCAGGAAATAACTGGAAGATATTTTTACACACTGGCAGAGCTAAAATAAAATTTGCGATGCATTGTTAAAATGTTGAAGAAATCAGTCTAATGTTCGAAATGAAGTAACCAGGTACTTCTAAGCAGAAAATTTCAGAAATTAATAAAAGCTCCGTTGGGATTCAAACCACGAATCTTTTACCTGTTATTTGGAATTGTTAACCACATGAACCACGAAACAACGCTACGGAAGTTGTGATAATTAATTATAACATAATATACCGAATTTGTTTATCAGTAATTAGTAAAAAAATTAGCATTTATAATTTCAAAATAAGTAAGATGTGTAGCAATGTTTTATTCAAAATTGAGGAAAGGCCAGAAAAATAAAATAAAATTCTGAACGCGTTCAGATTTTACATTACGCCCAAAGGAGTTTTTTACTGTTTTGTGTGTTACCGTTATTTATTAAATATCATGTTCTTCGAACTTAATCTCTAAAATTCAGTTCAACAGCAATATCGCAAAATAATTTTAAAATGAGCATATCTTTAGAATTTCCGATACACAGTTCCACGCGCCGGAGACAAAAAGGTGTATTTTTCGTGCAGTGTTGCCATTCCTGCCTTTGAAATAGTTGAGTTTGTTAATAAAAATTCGTTAAAGTTTTACAGAATATAAAATAGATAACAAAACAAATTCCAAACTCCAAATTTGGACTTCCAGACAATTCGGGCGGAGACGTACGTTATTCAAATTTGATGTCTCTAGGTATCGTTGTTTTATCACTATGAGAGAAACATATATACATTTATGCAGATTATTCATTATTTAATTTCTTTGAATATAATGAGGGACTCGAATATTTGGTGGCAACAATTTGAAAAGCGAATCGACGTTTATGGTGAATCAACGCAAAATGCCAAAACGGAATTAATAGTCTTCTGGCAAATTGCCCCTTTGAACTAAAAAGATTTTTTCTACGTTATAGGTAACTTAAGTGTGACATAGACATTCTCATATTACTAAATATTATGCTAAAATACTATAGAGAACTAAATATAATTGTTACCATCGGAAGCAATTTCTTTGGATATCTCATAAAAATTATTTTAGGCATATAACGATGAAACCAAAACCTCATAACAGTCTATTTAAAATTTTGAGTTATTGTAATATTATGCGTATATCGTTGTTATCTAACATTAAGAATAACGGAGTTTTTTGGGTTTTTTCTCACAATTCATGCGAGTACCTACATTATGTTACAAAACTATAATACGTCCAATAATATCAATCATGTATAGCAATGTGATCATCGTTTTTTAATGAAATGGCTAAAATCAACAAAGCAATTTCGTTCCCTGTTCAAATTAGATTATATTATTTTCCACTTAAGTAGTACAAAATTTGGATAAGTACATGCCCTGTTGTTAAGAAAAATTTCACATTTGGTAGATTATCTCAAACAATTATGGACAAAATTTTGAAAACACTTGATAAGGATATAGGCTAATACAGTACAGCAATATGCATAATGTCAATAATTTAATCACTGGATATCAAAATTAAATTGAAACGTAATTCAAAAACATAAATGGAAATAATTTACACAGATACAGTCTTTACCTCAAGAAATTTAATTTTGATTAATTAATTATTCTACATTTTTGGAATGTCAACGAAGAACAGGTTTACTTACAGAAAAAATGGCACCATACAGTGAAAAGTAATGGGGTTTGTCTGGTTAATGGGAAACGAAATCTTCGAAAGAGTTAAGAGGCGATTTAATCATGAATATACTACACCTGCGCCAAAAGAAAAATCAGCTAAAAATGGTTAAAACAGTTTCTGGAGACCGGACATAATTTGCATAAAGGAGGTGGAGGTAGACCGAGTGTCGTTGATGAAAATGTTTACGCCATTCGAGAAGTGTTTGTATAATCCATTCTTCATGTAAGTGTAAATCCATTCTTCATGCCAGCCTGAAAACTGAAATTCCCAGGTTGACTGTCCATAAAGATGTTTATTGAAAGGTTAATATCCTGACATTCTAGAAAACCCCATCTATCGTATTTTCGCTATGTGGTTGAACGTTGTCCCTAATAAAATTGAACAGAAAGCCAACTGCACCATCGAAAAGAAAACATGCGATTGTATGCCCTCTTTTCTATACGTCGCAATCGAGCCTTAATCAAAGATACGAAGGTTTCTTCGCCTTTCCAGTGTGATGTCTGCCAAGACAATGACATCTTCGTTGTTATACACCTTCCTTTTACGGATATCAGACGCAGTGTTGCCAGAAAATTTTCGACTAAAGTAGCAAAAGGAGACTAAAAAAATCTCAAATGACGTTATAGATCACGTGATTTTCCGTGACATCATAGTTACGCATGCTTACATGACTTCTGACGTCACACCGAATTACTGTCTGTTGGTTCCGTAGGTTACGGACTGCGTCTTTTTTTTAATTTTATACCTTAGCTTTAGAGAACCTTTTAAAACCCTATTGCTTTTATTAATTGCTTAAATAAACATTTCCTTTTTTAATTAATTCTCATTTAATTGAGGTTCATATTTTAAAATTATTCTGTGCATATCCATTCTTAAGAGATTCCTCACGTTTGAATTGTTAGCGCTTTTGTATTAAATTGAGCTGGTAATTAATTTTTTTAGTTGTTTTTTTTCCTCATTTGTGAACATTTTAATTGAGGAATGCTTTTCAGTGAGTTTTTCACTCTGCATTGTCGATTTATTTCAGATTCTGATTACTTAAGGAAAGCTCATTCTTTCACTGTTAAATTTAGTTGTGTTGTTGTTTAGAAAAATGCCTTTGCTTTGAATTTTAAGTCATTTGCATTGCTTAGTTCTTAGAAATATTATAATCAGGAGAATGAATTTCATTTCGTTCTCTCTTACGGTACCCAATATATGGCGCGAAATCTGCAAGTTTTCTGGTTTGATTCGTTATCATCATAGAACTGTTGGGGGGGACTAACTGAAACAAAACGCACGAGGGGGCGAGTGGGGAAGGTGATAGGTCAACTTCTATTTAAGGCTAAATGAACTGTTTCTTTTTAATATAAAGTGTTTTAGCATAGAAGCATTTTACGATATATTTAAAAAAACTTTGAAGTCGCAAAAAGTAGCATAAGGAAATGATGGAGGTCGCGAAAATTTCTCAAAATCTCAAATACCAAAACTTCAGTAGCGTATGTTTGACAGAAGTCGCAAAGTTCCGAAAAATCGCACGATCTGGCAACACTGGTCGGACGAACGCTTTGCCGGTTCCTTCAGGTGAAGATATATAAACTAAATATCGCTTAGGCTGAATTAGGACTCATATGATAAAGCAATGGTACCCCAGTGATACTTGGCACCATGCTAAACGAGTTTTTTTGTACGCAGAGGTGAATAGGACGCAACGAAACGTCGTGTTTCAAGCGGGTGACATCTTTGAGCCCTATGTTCACCTTTTCAGAGCTGAAAGTTGGCCCTCATTTCACTCATTGTCATATACAACAGTGCTTATTCATATAAGATTAATCTGGTGGATGATTTCCTAGAAACTGTGGATATTAACCGTTTAGATTGGTTAGTAAGTTTCTCGAAATTTAAGTCTATAGAATAAGTCTGGAATACTATTCAAAGGGCAACTGCAATTTGCTTCTCCATTTCTAGAATCCTGCAGGATTTGAACACTACGTTGCTTGAGGAATGGAACCAACTGCCTTAAGGATCCATAAATTGCCTCATTTGAAGTAAAACGTTATCCTGTGAGAGCTACATGACTTCTAAAATGGATTCCACTTCTCATCAACCTCTTTTGTGTTCGTTTTGCTTTTATTTTCGTGTTTAAGGTGATACATAATTAGTCTAATAAAACGCAAAAGAAATGGTGGAATATTTTACAACTTTAGACACAGTTCCTTTCATCGTGCGTAGGAATCGCAAATGTATTTTCACAAACTTGAAGAACAATAATAGAACAGGATAGTCTTCTTACATGTTAGAAAATATTCTCATAAACCCTATTTATAAATCAGTAGGCCATATGAGATAAACACAAACGAAAGGATGTTGCTTCCAAATGTTACTGCGATACACCATTTTTAAAGAAATATAATAAAAGGAAACGTGTAGTAACACTTAACATTCTATCGGAATTCGGAAAACGGCCTGCTTTCTAAAACGTTTTCGATATTATTGTTAAATATTGTGAAGAAATCCCGTTTAATAATAAACTTCAAATTAAAAATAAGTTGTGTTAGCAAGAGTGAGACTAAGAGCAGCTTATTAAACTGCGAGCTTATAAAAACCTAAAAAAACCTTAATATTCCTTAGCTTAAGTATATGTTTGTGATTCTACAAACTTCAGTTGTAAAGTATTTGCAAAAAAAGTCGAGTCTTACTCTGAGGAGATTTACGTTACTCTAATTCAAAAAAGGAAAAGGTAAGATTTCTTTTTCAACGTCACTTTCCCATGAAGAAAAAAATACCAAAAATAAGTAAGTAAAAAAATAAATAATAGCAAAAATCAGCTTCAAATGGCTCTGGATAAGATTCTTTCGGAGAAATCACTAACAGCCTCCAAGTGCACGAACCAATACCATCCATCATCAATTTCGAGGCAAATGAAAAACACCGAGAACTAAAGAACTGCAAAGTACAAGCACAGTTCTCAATTCGTTCGTTTCTGTTCATTGAATGTACGAACAACAACATCGGTTTCCTAACAGCAGCATTTATATACCTGTCAAGCAGAAACTAAGTTACCGTGGGTAGGACTTCAAGAAAAGCAAGTATTCTGAAGCTGTTTTCTACCAAAAACATTGGGAAGCAAACGCTTTTTTGGAAACTTTCCAAGTGTTTCATCAACTTCACCAGACTAGAACAGCGTTCTTCAAATCTGGAATCAAATACAGCGATTTAAAAATGTTTTCGAGCACTTCTAGCTTTCTGATACTACTTAAGAAGTGAATAGTTAAAATTTCAGGTATTTTCTCCCTCTTTTCTGCATGCCTTCGTGGTGTAATGGTAGCACACTCGGCTCGTATTCGCGAAATTCAAGTTCAAGTCCCGGCGAGGGAATTGCACATTTTTCATATCTCATTCTTAAAAAAATAAACCTAATAACTCTTCAAAACATTTAACTTCAAAAAATATTTTTTCTACATGCAATACTGTAGGATTTCATAAGAATATTGTTAAACAAATACTGCACTGTACATTTGTTTCGTAGGAATAAGAAACAAATGGTCAAAACTTTATGAGGGTGAACAAACATATTAAAAAAGTAATGTGCTAAGTCACCTTTCATTTTCATGACATCATTGAGTTTTTTAGGTGGGCATTTCACAAGATTTTAATAGAAATTTGCTTCTGTTTTTAACGAGCGTGCGGTGAGATTTCTGACAGTTCATTTCTCTTAGAAATTTTACTTTCTTTCACGCTATCTTACAACTATTCTCAACTAGATTTAGAAATAGAGTTTGTGCAGGCATTTTAATTGGATGAATCGGAAAGTTATATAATCTACAGTTTGCGAATATTAGCATTATACATAAGATCATTTCTTTGATAACTTTTGCAATGTGAAACTGTGCCCATTTTCGATCCCTGTGCTCAGGTAAATATTCAAATAACGTAATTGCCTTCACTTTTCCATTTATAATATTTAGATTTTCAACACCAAAAAACCTCATGTAGGTCCAGAGCATCTAGATTTAGTTTACTGAAGTTTTACTGAAGGAGTAAGATTCTTCATTCATTTTCAGTTTTGGCCATGGAATTAATGTCTTCGTAAACATTCCTTACGTTTACTGCACTAAAAGGTTTTCACAATATTATTTGAGTTCTAAAATCAATTTCGGATTGCAAATAATATTTTTATCTACACATTTTACTTCGCATTCAATGATACACCTTGGAAACCCTATTCTTGGTTTGTTTTTAATCAGTTTCATTTTACGGTAATTCTCAATTACATTACACGCAGTAGGTTTGCTTATATTTAACATTTAGCCTATTTTCGTTTAGATGTTCCATGATTCCACATAAAACTTTAAGATTAGATGTTTTGAAGCAGAATGCATGAAAAATGAGCAATGTCCTCGCCTGGACCTACGCGCCGAGTGTGCTGCCTTTACAAACCGAAGGCATACAGAAAGGAAGGAGAAAATATTTTATATATTTCCTCTTTTAAAGGGCCACTGAGAATTAGGGGCCCCAACTGCCAAATCCTGGTGGGGAACAATCTTCCACCATCTTTTAGTTCGGGCGTCACTGTCGAGTCATTAGATTTTTTAAGCAGGAGACATGAAAAATGAGCAATGGTCTCATATCTGGACCTCTCCAATATACTTCGAGTGTGTTACCGTTACACTGCGAAAGTATGCATAAAGGGGGGAGGAAATACCTTATATCCTTTTCTTCAAACGATCAATGGCCGTCGTACGGCCGAGATCACATGCTCTGTTTCCACCTTCCCTCTAAATATCGCAATATTCGAACGTGCAGTTCCCCCCACATGGCATTGTATGAATTCATCTTTATTGTAGACTGCCTTCTATCATTTGCAATATTTGTTATCCATGTTTGATAGGCAGAATTGAAGGCTTCTTAGTATTGTTGTTACTAGTGTTAAGTCAGGAAGTCGACTTCTTGAATAAGAAGGCTTCCGTAATGTAAATTATGGCAGTTATCACTGAGATAACGCCGTGCAATATTATAAAAATTTGAATACAATTTATAGGGAAGTATGAAATGCTAAGTAAATCTGAGTGTTAGAAAAACAACATGAATTGATGAAGTTTTTATTTTAGCAAAAGCAATTCCATAGATTCAACGCTATCACCTTCTGTATCTGCCGAAGTAATACTAAAAACAGTAAATACTAAAACAAGTAAATACTAAAAACAGAGGATTGTCAAATTTTCCAGAAATTTCTAGTAGATATGGCACATTTTGTAATGAAAGAAAATGGCACTAAATTAAGTGATAATTTACAATTAAAATCCATATTATGCCGCTTAAATAAATAAGGTGATAATTTTTTAAAAAAACGCTACTAAAAGTGTACAAATATCGTTACCCGCGTACGTGTTCGTAATGGATGGAATTTACACAGAATCGATATCTTGGTAAAATTTATTTTAGCGCTAGAAGCCCTTCACTGTTTTTTAAAATCTCAACAAAATTACTCGTACAACTCTTCTCAATATGACAGAGTACAATCAGTGGTTACCAATTCAAAGTACTAAGAACGTTGACAACGCTATACAAAGCTCATATAAACAGAGTAACTCGCAGGGAGATCTCTTAATACTCCGAAGTCACCTCTGAACTAAAAATACGGAGCTGATGCTCTCTTCGGTCTTATACAGTTTCTTCTTCCCCGGCGGCCAAGGAATTTCCAGCATCTTCCCCTTCCGAAATTACTGATATACTGTTAAAGTTGTATATAAGGGCAAGATACGGTTACAGTTTCATATAGGGATATAATACACTTATAACATTGCTATATAGCAATTGCAGTTATACAGGGACCGGACACAATTGCCACCAAATGGTGGCCAGGTGTGGCAAATTTTGGCGATTTCTTGCTAAGTTTAGCGACGAAAATTATATGCCAAAACCATCGCCACATTGGCGATATCTGTCTAACTTAACGATATAGCCATTTACCTCAATGTTAAATAGATCTGCTCCCGTTATCTAATTTTTCCTGCGAATTTTTTTTTTAGGCTGTTTATGTTACATCATACAAAATTCGTAAGACTAATATTTAATATTAGAATAACAAACATTATTCTGGTAACAATATAATAGTTACACACATTAGAATAAATTAGAACTTCATTAAATAAATAATTAATTCTTATAATAACTTGCCAATTACTAGTAAATACCAGAAGTTTCAACAATTTCCTTTTATGTTTGCTGTATTTGTTTTTCATTTATTTGTAGCTTAAGAAGGCGATAATGTTAAACTGAGGAAAGGTCTGTGCAAAAACAAAATGCGTAAAAAATAAAAATCTCAAAGCTTTCAGATTTTATATTATGCCCAAAGGGGCTTTTGTTAACGCTTTGCGTGTTACCTTTACTTATTAAACATGATGTTCTTCGCACATAAACCATAAAACTCAATTCAACAGCAATATCACTCAATATTAAAAAAAAAAACATGTCTTTTGAATTTCCGATTTTTCTCGCGTGTTGGAAATCAAAATGCTCTTTTTTTTTCGGCACAATGTTGCCATTGTTGGCTTTGAAATCGTTGAGCTTGTTAATAATTAACGTTTGACAAAATATGAAATAGATAATAAAAAAAAAAAAATACTGAAAGGTTTCAGATTTTCAATTATGTTCAAGGGGGCTTTTTTTACCATTCTGTGCGTTACCTTTATTTATTTAATATCACGTTCTTCGCATATAAACCACAAAAATCAGTTAAAGAACAATATCACAAAATAATTTCAAACTGGCATATCTTTAGAATTTCTTATACAGAGTCTCACGCGCTGGAGATAAAAATGTTTTTTCTGTACAATATTGCCATTGCTCGCTTTGAAATCCTTGAGTTTGTTAATAAAAAATTCGTTAAAATTTTACAAAATATGAAATGGATAATAAAGCGAATTCCAAATTTCAAATTTCGGCTTCCAGATGCCCATATTCGCAGCAGGATTACGTCATTAAAAAATCAACGGCTCTAGGTACCGACGACTTATCACAATGCGAGAAACATACATACATTTATGCAATTCTTCATTGTTTAATTTCTTTCAATATAATACTGGGCAATATCTGGTAGCAACGGTTTGAAACGTGAACCGACATTTAATGTTTCCGACGCAAAATCGCAAAATGAAAACAATAGTAATTTAGGGACAAAGTCCCTTTGGACTAACAAATTCCAAATTTGGGCTTCTTTTAGATTCTCATATTCGAATGGAGGACTACGTTATTCAAAATCTGATGTCTCTAGGTACCGTTGTGCTTTCCCAGTGCGAGAAACATACAAACATTCATGCAGATTTTTCATTATTTAATTTCTTTAAATATAATGCAGGGCTCTAATATTTGGTGGCAACAATTTGAAAAGTGAACCGACATTCAGAGTGAACCGATGTAAAATGCCGAAACGAAATTTATAGCCCTTCTGAGCAAGTTACCCCTTTCGGCTAATAATTAAATAAATAAAATACATGAAATAATAAATCATAAAAAATGTCGATGTTAATCGATACTGATTTCCTTATTTTTAGACACACAAATTATTTTTTAAATGATTCAGTTTCTTAACTTCCCTTTGTATTCATTTCTAAGCATAAAATTTTATATCTGTCTTTACTCTCTAAGGAATTATGGTAAAACACGTAAAGTTTGAATTTGCCTGTGGGAAAAGCCTGCAATGTAATGCACGTTTAGAACTTGCAACTATTACTTGCTTACAAGAGTTTGCTCTTTACAGAACATCAGATAGTGGAGAAGGTAATTCCTCACGATTTAATTTATCGAAGACAGATTTTCTGAGCAATGTCGCTTGAATTCTAGTGTCTGTTAATGATTTTATCGTTAAATTACCAATCATTATCATTTTGTTCAATTTTGATTCGACATTAACATTCAAAATGGCTCTGTTTGCGAATTGATTTTAGAACATTCCTAAGCCTTATTACCAAAAGCTTTACATTTAATTCCCTTATTTTTATGAATACAGTTTTCGGAAATATGATTTTTTAAAGTACATTTAAAACAAATTCATTCTGACAACTTTCAAAACTATCTGATACGCTTTAAAAGAGCTATATCATTGGACATTTTACAGATATTTCACACTGAAATTTAGTTGTAATATGTAAAATTTGAAATTTTAAAACCAAAGTCATATAATATGAAAAGCAAATGAAAATATATTTGATTTATTTATGAGCTTCAGAAAGAAATTAACCTGTATTAAAAAAATCATTTTTTGATTATCAGATATTTATCAACGCGTGAACAAAGCGTGAACGAAATTTTTGGGTTTTAGCTTTGAATAAATCTCAGATTTTCTTTAGAATCTTTCTTTAATGCTATTCAAAACAATCTAATCTTAATGTAGCAAAAGTTTGCAAATTCAAGGATAATTATTGTGCATTTAGTTCTGAAAATGAATATTTTTTCTCATATTGATCAACTAATTCTATTTTCAATCATTTAATAATTTTCAAAGTATTTGCAATGAGAATCAAGAATAAAAATACCTTTCGATAAACATCAATTACATAAAAGAAGTTTTAAAAGTCTTTAAGATTTAACATAAAATCTGCAGATAAGAAACGTCGAAATCTGTTTGCTTCTAATATCTTTCCGTATTCTGAGCACTTAATAACATTCCTTTCCTCAAAAGAGGAATCTTTAAGCAACAAATTTGAAAGAGTATGAAAAACTGTCACTATTACTAAGAATGTGATGTAGGAATGCTTCAAAACTCACCGTGTGACAGGCCGTCCACAATTTTCAGAATGGAAGCACCTTTTGCTGAAAATTAACAGGCACACAATGTAGTACATTTCCTTTTTCTGCGGATGCTGGCAGTGTCCTCCATGATTTCCGTTTTATTTTTATCTGAAGTTTATTTTGTTGTTACATGAAGGAAGCCTATATTCTACAAATTCAAAGAAGTAGCGGTTTAAAACGTGTGCACAAAAAAGGCGAACAGGAATACTTTTAGAGCTTTGACTGATAGGAAAACGAAATTACAATACATATTTATTCTCCATGCTCTTAACTTTCAGCCCACATTCTCAACTGTGATCAAGCCCGCATTCCTGACTAAAAATAGTTAACTACACAGAGATAGAGATACAAAAATAGATAACTACACAGAGATAAAGATACAAAAATAGATAATTCCACAAAACACAGAGATACAAAAATAGATACTACACAGAGGAGGAAGAAGGTTGCTGCTGTTGTTGTTACCAACCTCTCTTATGTAACAATGTTCTGCACAAACCCACGACATTCATTGCAAGGAGTCAAATGCGTTTGACTTTGCAAGAGCCTTGAGTACCATATAGATAACAATCAGACTTTAACTCAGATCCGCTCCCAAATTTCAGAAAGAGCAACTCAGAGGAGAGACGAACCTCCGAGAGTCTGCCACCCTTTATCCCTAACAACCACCTCTCGAGAGGACTTTCGGCTCGCCGCATATTAAGAGTGTCCCCCTGGCGGGTAGACCCTATACATTTAAAAACATCAATGTCTTCTCTGGGACTCGAATCCAGTTCCTTCGGTACGGCAGTAAGAGTACCTAAACACGATCCCGGGAGTCAGAAAGAAGAAGGAAATATTTTAAGTGAACATAGTTAACTCCTGACTAACCAGCGACAGATTAAAGAGTGCTGTTTTCGAAAATTGTTTTTCCGTACAGTGTTGCCACTGTTCGCTTTCCAGTTGTCGAGTTTGTTAAAAAAATTTGTTAAAGTTTTATGAAACATGAAATAGATAATAAAACAAATCACTAATTCAAAATTCGGTTTCTGGTCCCATGTCCGGGTGGAGGAATACGTTATTCAAAATTTGATGGCCCTATGTACCAGTGTTTTTTTTCACAGTGCAAGAAATATCCATGCTTTCATGCAGATTTCTTATTATATATTTTTTTAAATAAAATACAAGGTGTAATACATTTGGTGGCACCAATTTGAAAAGTGATATGCCGTTTATAGTGATTCAACACAAAATTCCATTTGCAGATTAATGTCCCATTCCGAAGTACCGTCCCTTTTAGGCTAGTAAAATTGGTTTTGAACTGTTTTCTAACGTTCTGGACATTTTAATGACCTTCTAATGAGTATGATGACGTCATACCAGGGTCATACGCTTATAGTGTTTCATTATGAATAGAATTTAATGATCGATTTTTAACCTACGTTTTGATACGCTACTCGTATCCACATAACTTTAAACTTTGTAAACACTCTGTTTTTTCGATGACAATGCGAGATAGTTAGACGATTTTTTTTTCGAAATTTAGTTCTTTTTTAATTTAATGTTTATACGATTTTTTGGACATATCTTTGTTTTAAGCATATCAGAATTTTAATGTCTGCAGCTTCGAATGGAGCTAAAAATTATTTCTCTCCATTCGATGGTATAGTTTTCCTTTGAAATTTGGATGAAATCATCTACAAGAATTGAACTACTTCTACTGAATACATCAACAGTCTCTTTAATGTAATTTGAATGAAAATTGTAACTTAATGTCTGCATTTTTGGCGAATTTTTAAAAATTGCTCAATTTAGACTACTTGACCTTTCATGATATTGAAATTTCAACATCTAAAAATGCATCGAATGTAAGATTTTGAAATTTTCACAGACAATAAAACAAGCTTTCCTCCGTTTTTTAGAATAAGAATGATAAAAAAATGATAAAAAAACTGAGCCAATTTTTACATTTTGCAAACTTTTCTGATTACTGAAAATATTTTTATAAATATTTTCTCTTTAAAGGTGTAGAACCATTAGGTTATTTGGAAGCAACGCCTTCGCCGGGAACCGAACCACGGAAATCTCGGTTACGCGTCGAATATGCTGACCACTACACCACATAGGCATGCAGAGAAGGAGGGAAAAATACCTTATAAATTAATGTTTAACAGATTTCCATTCATTTAAATAACCACTTTGTTGTACTTCAAGACTATCTTCCAGGTTTCCCCATTTAATAAAATCTTTAATATTTTCTTCTGCAATTAACTCAGAGATGAGACCAAAATTTGTTTAGTAAAGTTAAAAATATACTCAATCGAAGAAAGGAATAAAGTAAGAATACCTTATTTCCAAAAATCAACATTCCTTTCACTTAATACAAATATTGTCTCCGGAAAATTAGCCGTTTCTCTACTCTATCTTTAATATTTTCTCTTCTAATTAACACTGAGACGACAATAAATTTAAAAATATAATTAGTGAAGAACAGTAATAAAATAGAATTGCGTCTTCTCCAAAACGTTAGCCATTACAACGTGTAACAATTTTCCTGTATTTTCAAATTAAATCCACATTCAAACCAATAAAAACAAAAAGAAAAAATAACTGAAAAAAAAAGAGAGAACAGATTGTAAGTAACGGTAGAATGAAGATCTTAAGAAATGGAGAAAATAATTATAAATGGAATTAAAAACAATATTTGGGAAGAAATGTAATAACGCTGTTCACTTCAAAATTCGCATACAAAAGAAGAACTTGTATTTCTTGCATGATGCTTATATGCTCTGGACTACATAAATTAAATTACATATTCTCAACATAAAAATACCTGCCGGAGATAGTAAGATATTCCGATATCACTGCTATTATTGCACTTTATTTTATTTGCTTTATTGTATTTTCTGTATGCAGTTTTCTTTCATGCTGATAAATTGGGAGAATAATTTTTGCATCGTCCACAATATATAAACACTTTTGGACACATTGCCAGGTTTGGAAGTTGATTCAATTTGCAAATATTTTCTTTCCCATCTCTCTTAATATAGGGGATCAAAATAAAAGCGCCGGCTTTAATATATCCATAAAACTATTTCATTTTTTAGAAAATGGAAGTTATTTTTACATATCTTCAACAAGCAAATATTCCGATTTAAAAATTTCGAGTTTAGTTTCACCTTGCGCGACTGGCATTTTGTCATTATCAGCTCATTTGACAACTTCGTTTCAGCTTAATTGACTTGAAATGCTACACAAAGGAATAGCGTGATTTAATTGTGAAACTCATTACGAGAATAGTGATTATTGCGCAGACTGTTACGAAGCTTTGAGCAATCTTTTGGCGCAAAATGCACCTAATGGAACAGAAAATTGCAGGTTGATAAAGAAATTCGGGGTTCGGCTACAGACATTAAATTACCAGCTCTCTATCCAGCGGGTTTGTAGAAGACATGGCTACTGGGCCAAAGAAATGGGGATCAAAGAGTAAAAATAATTAATTTAAAGAGCTATTAATCACCTTGATAGGCAAATAACTTCAGAAAAGGATAACGAATTACATGGAAAGACTGCGGTGCCTAGAACAAGTCAAAGACGTCCCCAAAAGGGACGTTAGTGCCGAATGAGATATTAATCTCTTTTTTACTTATTACGTGATCCGCCCATAGCTACTACACGGAAAGGGAGGGATGCCCCGTGGAGGTCTTTGAAAAGAAACTGACTCATATCGACGTTACGAATGAGGAAAACCACGAAAACACCCATACAGTCAGCCCGTTCCCCGGGACTCGAACCACGAAACGAACTACCAGTGTTCAGCTGCTTTTAATACTCGACGGCTGGTGGGCCCGAAACAGCATTTTGCGTCGAAACACTTAAATGCGCTGTATCGTGTTGTAACCAAACTGTTGTAACCAAATATTATCGCAGTGTATTATATTTTAAAGAAATTAAATAATGAATAATCTGAATGAATGTTCGTATGTTTCTAGCATTGTGAAATAACAGCGGTATTCAGAGCCATCTAATTTTAAGTAACTTAGTCCTCCACTCGAATATGGGGACCCGGAAGCTCGAATTTTGAATTTCGAATTTGTTATGTCACCTTTTTCATAACTCAACGATTTCAGAGGGAGCAGTAGAAAAGCCGTACGGAATAAAACACTTTTATCTCCAGCGCTTGAGACTGTTTATCGGAAATTCTAAAGATATGCTATTTTTAAATATTTTGACGTTTTGCTGTTGAATCAAAATTTTTAAGGCGTAAATGCCAGGAACGGGATAAATAAAGTAAAGACACAAAAATTAGTAACAAAAAGACACACAATGTTTTTCGAAACCATCTTAGTAAGAAAATTGAACATTAATATGATAAACTAAGAAAAGACTGAAAAAAAATGAAAACATATGTGCCGACACATAATGCTGCATAGAGAATTCTAAACGTATACTGTTAGCTGCTTTTAAGTTTTTTTGTAATTTTGCTGTTGAATTGTATAAGGCGTAAGTGCTAAAAAAGTCATGTTATAAAGCTAAAAAGAGAACAAAAAAAAATGGTTTAGTAGGAGTGAATGTAACAGCAGACTGCGAGCTCAGCGAGAGCGTAAACCCTTTTGGGCGACATTAAAGTCTGAAACCTTTCAAATTTCCTATTTTTTTCTTTGTTCTTATATCGGAACACTTACCTTATTTAAGTGTATAAAAATGTTTTCTATTTTCTAAAAAAAGTATTTTATTGGGCATTTTGAATCCAGTGTTTTTATTAGAACAAGGGCTCTCAAATTGATGTGTTCTATTGCATAAAGTAATGAAACATTCCAACAATATGCATGTGTCATCAAAATTAATTTCAAACTTTCATGACAAAATGCATTGCTTTTAATCATACGCATAAGCCCAAGAATGCCATTGTTCGATAGAAGGAAATACGACTCTGGAAAGCAGTATTGGATATTCCGACATTTAAAATAAAAAGGAATATCTTTTTCTACTTGATAGGATAGTCCTCTTAAGATCAACTGATATAGCAAACTAGAACCCTGCACTTTTCAAGGGACGACTCAAGCAACAAACAGATGGCGCCGGCAGGATCTGTCTTCAACCCCCTTTGACATAAAAACAAAAAAAAAAAAAAAAAAAAAGAGAAAAACTAAGTATTTCATCTTTTGCATGGGTGTTCAGCGAAGCCTACATAACATCTTGAATGATGCTTTCAGCATTCGCTTAGCACTCAAGAAAACATGACAAATGTGCACTCATCTACTTAAATACATATATGCAAGCATGCGTGTATGTCCACAAAGTAAGGAATCATCTGGATATGTTGTTTCGTATTTTGGGGAGCCCACAATAAGAAATATAAAATCAGAAGCTAAAACAATACCGCTTATTGAGTATTCAGTAAAAACACTGTTAATTCTTAAATAAATACATAAATAACTATATCTACTAACTTTTCAAGAAAAATATTGGTTGAAACTCAGGTAATTTAATCAAAAATAAATTTCAATCGAATTTAACATCAAGTTGTAAAACACACACTAGGCGCCGCTTAATGTAGATCGCGGTTAATGTTATCATTCATATATTATTATCGAACTGCTGAAGCCCTGCCCATTTGCATATGAAATCATGGAAAATACATCGTCTATTGTAATCAATAATTCTATATATGATTAATATAGTATGGAATAAATATTTTAGACTGATGTAAAGTCATCAAATAAACTCAAAATAAATTATAAAAATTACCATGTGACAGAAAAATGTCACCAAGTAAGGGATTAAGCTGCGAAACAGCTTGGTTTCGATTTTAGTCAGCCACTTAAAACTAGGGAAAAAAGTTTAAGAAACCTCAGTTTGGAGTAGATTTTGAGTAGCTGTATCAATTTTGAAGGCAACCAGATACAATTTCTGTTTTCTTTAGGAGCGAAAACATTAGTGCAAGATTTATTTCTCCTGAGAACAAAATTCCTCGAAACCATTCAAGTGAACTAGATGGATTTTTTGCTTAATTTTAAATTTTACTTTGGTACGCTCTCTCCCAATGAAGAATAGCCACCGAGTAGTAAGATTAGAGTTTAGAAGTTTTCATCAACAAGTTTCTTATTGTTATCAAAATATTACAAAATTAATTTTTAAACTGAATAATTATGACCAAATTAAAGATAAAATCACCAAATAAGGTCGAAGTATATCAGAGAGATCGCCAACCGACAGAGCCATGCTGCAAAATCATGAACTCGTGAAGAACTCATCTTGATTTCGATTTAAGACAATATTAAAGTCTGGAAACCGTGTCCCAGAAAAGACAATAAATGGTAAAGGAAAACATGAAGAATTAAAATCATCTCCAACTACCGTCTTTTTCTGAAAATAAGACATCCTCCGAAAATAAGCCCTATCGTGATTTTCGAAACTTTTTCTAAAATAAGACATCCTCCGAAAATAAGCCCTATCGTGATTTTCGGAACTTTTTGTAAAATAAGACATCCCCCGAAAATAATCCCTAGTTAAAATAATGTGACAAAAAGAATTCGTTAAGAAAGGCTGTTGATTTAATAAGTACTAATAAGTTTAGCTTTCCTAATACTCGTATTTCAGTGAAATGTTTGAAACAAATTATTCCGAGAAATTAATTGTTTACCTCTACAGTTCGTTTCAAATTAATTCTTGGAATTTATCTAAAAAATACAACATAAGGCAGCAGTCTACATTGAGCGACAGTGCAGGTATGCAACGTTCATTCATTTCAGACTTCGTAAAGAGTCTGTGGCCTCACTGCTCTGGTTTCCAACTGCGATGTTCACAGGTCCAATTCAATTGCTCTCTGACCTGCGATGGGGACAAAGGAACACAAAACACAGGTGGTCAGGCGTACAGTCCACTTTCGTGCAGTCTAGGTGACCAAGTTTGAAGTGCTATGGGTCCTCCTGGAGCAGCAGAGAGATGCGATGCCAGCTGTCGCGCAGTTAGTGATTCACGGCGTCTTGCACATAGCAACAGGAAGCAAGCTTCTACCGTTGCTGTAATCCTGTGACATCCAGACCCACGTCTTCTTCAGGGATTTGATCCCTTTGACAACGATTCCATAGTTTGTTGATGACACTACGATTCACATTGAAATCTCTCGCAACAGCAGACTACCTTGCACCAGCTTGCAACAACACCTAGGCCTACCAACGCATTCCATTGTGCGATTCTGTAACATATCAGCCTACTTAGCACCCGTCACACAGCCAGTTTGAATAGCAGAACCGCGCATTTTTTCGAAGAAAAAGGGCCGTATCACGACTGATAAATCCACATCACACCCTGACCAACACCCGGAAGCGAGGATAGAAAAACGTCAAAGTCATGAAGGAACTGATGCCCTCTCTCACTACAGCTCATTTCTTATACGATTCTTATGCGACGTTACTGACATTTTGCTGTTCGGTGTTGGTCTTCTTTGGCCTTTTTTTGCTTTCAATAAAAGCCAATGTCATTTCAAGCAGACGTGTACCTTTTTACCTCTCTATCTACGTTATTCCGTGAATTATTAAATTTTCAAATGTTAGCTGACTTTTGGGTTACCCTGTATAAATATATTATTTTTAACATATGAATAATCTTTTATAATTAATTCAAATAAAAATTAAACTTTCTTTCAAATTCTGTAATAAAAAATAAACAATTTTGGGAGAGTTTTAGGATATTTACTGTGCTGAAAATTTGTTAAATATTTTATTTCAAATTTAAACCAGTATTATGTGAGCAAAAAGTGACCTCGTAACTCAAATTCACAAAACGCTGAGCTACTCAAAAACTTCAGTCGAGACAGTAATATAATTTTTTCTTTGCCAATACAATCTTTTTTCAAAATAAATAAAATAATTCACAAACATATATCTTCTCAAGAATGTACAAAGAATTTATATTAATTTACAAATATTTGCAAGCATTTTATGAAATCTTCTAACTTTGCTTTGCCCTAGAGTATTTAAACAGCCGTTCATAATTATACGTAAAAAACAATAATTCCTTTCGATTACATTATTCGAATGTTTCCAAATGAAAGAATTATTTTGTTCTTACTGAAATTTATCTTGGACAAAAAAACCTGAATTCAGTAGTGGAGCGAATATCATAAAATAAGCTTTTAAAGTGCTTAAAACTGTAAATAAAATAATAATATATATTACTTCGTAAAGATTAAATTACAAAAGTTCCAAAATTTAAAACTGCAGTTTTAAATATCTATTTTCTTACTTTTTAATTTTACTGAATCATTTTTCAGAAGCTAATCTAAATTACTCTAAGGAAATGAAAATTTTGAACACCAAAAGTAAGCATGAAAATGAAAATGATAAAAAAAAAAAAAACAAAGAAAAGTTTTTGTTAAATATTTGCTACGCAAACATCGACAGGAAAAAAAATATTTTATTTAAATTCTAGTGGGAATTGACTTGATGACATAACAAACAATACCTGCATCAATTTATATTAAATTATTTCCCTTTAATTTACCTTTTTTTATAATTAACAGGAAAATTTTCAATTTCTATGCTAATATTGATTTTTGATAAAAGAATTACTTCGCTTAGCTGTGAAAGAGATAACAGATAAATTAAAATAGCACAACGAAACATCCAATTATATGCGAAATAGAATAATTATGTTCTAGGTTTCTTCTGAAATTACTCAGGCCTGCAGCTTAATGATACATTTTGCATTTAAGTAACATAAAAACGTTGTCTTAGATTCCCCCTATTTTCTTCCTACATACATTATATACACGTTAATCATTAAACGCTAAAAATAGGTATTTAAAACGCTATTGTAATAACTTAAAGTACTATGTAAACCAAATAATTTCCGAAAAATAGCCAAATCTATAAATATTCTTTTTCCACTTTACTTTAACTTCGCTTAACAGAAATGCCCTTCGGGTTTAAAATCAACCATAGTTTCAATTAATCATATTTGTTTAGAAAAACATTAGCTTGGAAAAATAGGAAATGGGAAGAATATCATCCCATGTAAAACTCTATAATAAGCAGAAAGTTATGGAGAAAACACAGCTTTGTATGATGAAGATTTTACTTTAGTAGAATTGTTGTCAGTAACTGAACATCTTTAATCTTTCAGATGCAACTACCCAGGAACAGTTCATGATTAAAGGTACAGATATTGGCAGATATGGGAAGTCACTAAAATTTGGCGACTGGTATGTATAATCCTATGAACTAACTGAGTAGACCAGCCTCGGTTTTGAAGGAGATCACACGGGGACCGGTTTGAGAGGGTCTCACCTCTCTTCCCTTACCACTCTATCGAGAATGTTTTCGGCTCACTGTGTATTTTTGAGTTGACCCGTTCCGAATAGATACTATATACACTTACAAATATCTATACAATCTCTGGGATTCGAAGAGTAAAGCTACTAATTGTGAAATGTATTTCATATATTTATATATATATATATATTTGAAAGATTTTAAATTAAGATATATATAGTATTAAATGCAAAAAGTATGCTGCGAAATTTATTAATTAATAAAGAGATAATAATTAAATTAAAATTAAATTTTG
>KK116906.1:751310-799550 GCA_000611955.2 Stegodyphus mimosarum
CCTCTGGCCGGCAAGGCCGTATACATACGCATAAAAGTATTTTTGCGATGTCTGTCGGAACGTATATACACGTGCATTTTAAAAAATGTCCAAGAACTTAAAGCAATATTAAGTATTATAAACACATAAATCCAAGTATAAAGTGGCACTTTTACATTAAAATGAACAATATATTTCTCTCTCATGTGGTTTTGAAACTATTATGCTTTGTTAGAGAAAACCCGACTGATAAAAGTGTTACTGGTACATTTCATGCCATTATATCATAAGTTTTGCTTTGTATTTTTGGTATTATAGGATTAACGGTGGCCGCCTATTAGGTGCCTCCACAATAAATAGTCGTCATTCCGGCCTTTGGAGTGGTCAATGCCGAAAGGACAAATGCCCACCTTAAAATAATAATAATAATAATAATAAAAATCGATAAGCTTTGGGCTTTATGCCCAAAGGGTTTTATTTTTAACCTTTTTATGTGTTACCTTTATTTATTAAATATCATGTTCTTCGCACTTAAACCATAAAATTCAATTCAACAGCAATACCGCAAAATAATTTTTAAATGAGCATATCTTTAGAATTTCCTATAAACAGTCTCGCGCCCTGAAGATAAAAACGTTTCTTTTTTTTTTCGTACAGTGTTGCCATTCTTTGCTTTGAAATCTTTGGGTTTGTTAATTAAAAATTATTTAATATCTGACAAAATATGAAACAAATAATAAAACAAATTCCAAATTGGGGCTTCCAGATGCCCATACTCGGTGGAGGATTACGTTATTCAAATTTCATCGCTCTACCGTTGGTTTATCACAATGCGAGAAAAATGCATACGTGTATGCAGATTCATAATTATTTACTTTCTTTAAATATAATACAGGGCTGTAATATTTGGTAGCAACAGTTTGAAGAGTGAAATAACGCAAAATGTGAAAGCGAAATTAATAGCCCTTCTGGGCCAACGCCCATTGGGCTAATAAAACAAATCTGCAAGCTTTTAGATTTTATATTACGTCCAAAGGGGCGTTTTTTCTAACGTCTTGCGCGTTACGTTTATTTATTAAATATCATGTTCTTCGCCCTTAAACCGTAAAATTCAATCAAACAGCAATATCACAAAATATTTGAAACAGCATATCTTCAGAATTTCCGATACACAGTCTCGTGCCCTGGAGATAATTTTTTTTCGTATAGTGTTGCCAGTGCTCGTTTTCCAGTTCCTTAATCAAAACTCATAAATGCTTCACAAGATATAAAATAGGTAATAAAGCAAGTTCCAAATTCTGAATTTGGGGTTCCAGATGCTCATATACGGCTGGAGACGTACG
Source organism: Stegodyphus mimosarum (assembly GCA_000611955.2). Taxonomy (NCBI): domain Eukaryota; kingdom Metazoa; phylum Arthropoda; class Arachnida; order Araneae; family Eresidae; genus Stegodyphus; species Stegodyphus mimosarum. The sequence continues at coordinate 752,633 of KK116906.1, forward strand.
TTATTCAAAATTGGATGGCTGTAGGTAACTGCTGGCTTATCACAATGCGAGAAACATACATACATTTACGCAGATTCTTTATTATTTAATTTCTTTAAATATAATACAAGGGGATAATATTTGTCGGCAACAATTTTAAAAGTGATTCGTCGTTTATTGTGAATCTACGCAAATACCAAAATGAAATTAATAGCCCCTCTGAGGTAACGCTCGTTTGGACTAAAAAAGAATTCTCATTATTTTGACATAATTAAAAATGAAGTAAACACTTTTCTGTGAAGTTCAACTGACTAATTTAAAATTGATGCTCCTGTTTCTGTCCAAGAAGAATCTTTTATTTTCATACATCCTGACGTAAATATCATTTGCGTGTATCGCAGTATATTGCGTTTAATTGAAAGCGTGCATCTTCGCAATACCTTTCCATTAAGCACTTTTAAAATAACGTTACTACATACGGAATTTTTCCCTTACTTTTAATTTTGCTTCATGCATACTTTACTTTTTCCTTCAACCGCTGTGAGCTTTTTTTCGTCAAGATTCCAGACTCTCGTCTGTTACGGATTTGTCAGAGATTACATCCACATTCATCAGTCTTTCAACCCTCTCAGAAGCAAGAACATTGCCAGATATTGGTAAAGACTGCTATCCATCAACTCTGTCTGTATCTGGAGATTTCAATCTTGCACCTAGTCGCTTAATTCATCTTAAGGTATTGTGCGATGAGTCAACTGGGGCGAAAACAATGCTTTGGACAGAAGATCTGAATCAATAGATTAACCTCGGCATTGTTTTCAAGTTTATCATATCACGATATGTTACCGTCATAACTAAGTGAGTCGTTCTTGGGAAGTTGTAAGTAAGAAGATTGATACTGAAAGAGAAAAGCTTACAAAAACCATAAATAAAGTTACCGAAACTTTTGATGAAATTCATTGCAAGAGAAAATCTGGTAACTGAGAGAAAATTAAAAATCAGCCAAACTATAAATTATGAATCTTGTTAACTAATTAATTGCTTTCATTCAAATAAATTGTTTGACTTTTATTACATACGGAAAAGTGCATTTCATAAGGCAAAACAAAATATTCACTGAAATTTTCCCAGGAAGGGACGCCTTTTAAGAAGCTTTCTAAATGAAACATTACAAAATTATACATACAACCACTCAGCTCCTTGCAACTATAACTGTTTAGTGAAATGGAAATGATTCCACAATGAACTACTGTATTCCAGGTTAAGCCATATGGTTACTGACAAGAATCATACATCTTTATCACATAAAATGAAGCCAATACTGCACCCTTGGGACATGGGACACTTAAAATACTGTCGAGCCTAAAGATCTCTCGAGAGGTTGGTGGAAAAGGCAAAGAAATGGGAAACCCCGGATCCGTACTTGGAGATTCTTCTCCAAATCTGTTAAGCAAGTGTTATCAGGACTTCTATTTCTTTTTATCTGTATGGCGAGCATGACGTCTCCTGACTGGACAGTGAGTTTGATTGCAAACTATGTCCTATGGAGTGTAGCAAAGACGACGAGATGAGAAGGTTTACCTTTATGTTTACAGTGAAAGTAAACCTTTATGTTTACAGTGCGATTTTTACATAATAAATATTCCCTTAGGTGTGGAAACGTAAGAGAAATGATTTTCAAAACATTGTTACATTGAAAAATATGTGTTATGAATGAATTATATGTAACGATTGTTAAACGCCCTATTTCTAAAAAGACTATTTCCACAGATGACTAACCAAGAGTGGTCACCTTAGAGAACATACATAATTTCAGAATAATATTGTGCTGGCAAATATTATTTTATGGAATTATGAATTTCTGGATGTACATATGAAACTTTTGCGATGTTGTTTACATTCCGTGCTTTGTAGCTGCTGTAGGTTATAGAGTGGGGGGGAGTAGTTGTTATTCCCTTGAAGTTGGAAAGGATCGGAATTCCGCAACCGACCATTTTATGTGAGGAGACCTGGGATTCGATCTGGACTTTCTGAGAGTGGGGGCAGCTGTCGGGCAGTGACGCGCTACCTTATAGCCTCTCCTGTCCCAGTCCGATATCGACCTCCTAGTGGTCACCGCCTGTAACCAGGTTCGCCTGGGCCGCGGATGTCGGACATCATCCCTAGGGCCGGTTGCAATTTCCGGAACCTACCATTTATGGGAGGAGACGCGGGTTTCTACCCAGGAAACTGGCTAGAATAATGTCTAGACAGCGTCGGCCCCTGGGGTAAATAAACAGTCTTCACAGGACTAGAGCCATCGTTTATTCGGTGATCGATTCAGGCTTGGCAGCTATCGTACTGGTACTGTCTTGTCTGCCCCTTGGTTGTGGGGACCTTACATGGTTGATATCGTAGGTTGTCCGAGGTGGGTTGGGCTCCTCTCGGTCAATGCAGAGAGACCGCGATGTCAACCTTGTGACTTTGTCTTTCGGTGGATGCTAGCCGTCCACCACGGATATTTGAATATTTATAAGCGTTCTTGTGCTGCATTAAAACCCCTTTGGGTTGACCGGGGGGCCCTCGCATGGCCTCTCAAGTTTGGGGCATTAATAAACCGTGTAAGGCAGCCTCGAAGCAACCAGGTATGGGAACCCCCTCCTTCGGTGTTATGTATGTTATAGAGCATGACTTTTTCTGATAGCTTAAACTAGTATTAAATCTAACACACGTTAAGCAAATTGCTGTGCCTGAAGTATCAACAGAGTCTTGAAAAGGTTTAAAACAATCTTCTTATTAAAGCAGATCTTCAACATAAAGGCAGTTTCTGTGACGATGAAACTTGAATAACAGTCAGATTTAAAAATTAAAATACGTCCAGCTGTCAAAGACTAAGCAATTGATTTTTAACTCTTAATTAGTTCAGACACTCTCTAAAAACTGGTTAATACAAAATAGTAATTACCGTAGACTATTTGGTTTGCCAAATTGTGAATTGTATCACGATATTTTTTCCAGTTCGATGTTCTGTAGTTCGATGTTTCTTCCTCAACCTTACAATTCGTGATGTTTTCACGGGTAATCCTACAAGCAAGGTAGCCACTCAACAAGATTTTTAAACGCAAATAATAAAAACGTTTCTGTAGAAAGAAATATAATATATGTAAAAAATAATTTATGAATTACAGCAAAATACATTTGTTAATTATATGAATTTTGTAACTAACTGTTATTGTTGCTTAAGATGTTTTAATTGACATTAGTTACATATACTACTAAAAATACTATAAATGTTTAAAACATTAAATATGCTTTTCACATTTAATTCCTAAATTTAAAAGTGAATATGGTTATATTTTGAAAAATAAATTGAAGATCATATTCTACATTAATCGCGAAACTCCGGGAACTAGTTATTTCCAATGTTTCATTGGAGGAAGAAACTGTAGATTTTATGTCTGAAGGTATAGAAACACTTGCCTGGTAACGCATATGATAAATAGCACTATAGTGTACTTGAACATCACAAAAAAGAAATAGCCAAAAAATATGTATAGTCTCCACTGGAGAAGTATTTAATCTTTAGAATTCTTGCAGCTGATTTTGTAAACTCTGTTTCGAAAGAAACAAACCAACATAAAGGAAAGTAAGACATAGGGATAAAAATTACAAAAGAATTCGAGGTTGCAAGTTTCTTTAAAATAATTCCCTAAAAGCTATGCATAAAATTTTAAACAGCTAGATTATTTCTTTTTTATTTTCTTATGGTACTATTACTGTAGTGAACGACATAATATGGAAGTATACTTTATTTTAACATTCAGACTGCATTAAAATGCAAGTTATAAAAAAAGATTTTAATTGTTTAATGCAGCTGTGTAAAAGTTTAGATTCTGTTTAATTTCTCAGTAGTAACACTTTTATTGGAAACTTTTGAACACATTTATATAAAATTAAATGTCGTTAGATGTGCAGTGTGATGGAACTACGTCATAAACTAAGCCATATATTATACTTTTTATATAAAATATGAAAAAAGAAATCTATCTGCATTTGTGTCTTCAAATATAAGTAAGTAAACAAATATATATTCTTAATTATCTTCAAGACAGATGAATATTTTAGTACAAATGCATACTAAAAAGGGGTTTATGTAAATATAGTTAAATGAATAACATAGCTTAGTTGTAAATAAACGTCTAAACTTGCAAATAATGCAATAGTGAAATTAATATTTAAACTGTTTCAAAACTGTTTAACTTTATATTAGAAATATTTTTCTATGTTTAATTATTTTTGAAGAAATATTAACTAAAATTATAACCGAGGATACTATTAAAAAATTTTTCTTTTATAATTGGCTATTTTTCTTTATCATTAATAAATGTATTTTTTATAAATTTATATAGCATTTCTAAAAATAAAAGACCGTACCGTAGCTTCCCGTTCCGAAGCTCCGAAAAGGTATGGATGTTTGTAAATGTATAGTGTCTATGAGGCATGGGGCACTCAAAATATGCGTCGAACCCAAAGTCTTCTCGAGAGGTTGGCGGAAAGTGGGTGACCCATGAACCTGTGCCCCTGGGGTACATCCATCTCTTCACGGTGGAGAATGTTGGTTAGTAGATTTTCCACTGAGCACGCATTATTCCGCTCGGTTTTTGCTTGAGGACGAAAGCATTCTAGGTAGCATTACGAAATGCTCGATGCTCTCCTTCAAAATGGGGTGGAACTGAGAAAAGCCGTACTGTCGTCTGTGTTTTGCCTAAGACTCTTGAAAATGAGAGTCGCAGTTTCACTCCTTATCACAAATAATGTTTCGTGAGCTTGCTCTGATTTCATCCCAGCGAGATTAATCGCAACGACAACAACAAAAAGAAACTCTTTCCGTTTATTTCAATTAAATCTAAAAGTTTCAAAGAGATATCTTATGAAAGATTATTTAAACACAGAACAAAAATAGTCCAAAGTAAATTGTCATGAAAATAGCCTCTCCCTTCCAAAAGGGACTTACATTGGCATAGAAGTTAGCATTAAAAAACTTTTTTTCGTAGCGGCTGCTAGAAGTCCATCATTGAGCTATTTTAAGGACACTCATACACATCGAATTACTAGTATTCGGGAATTTATACATTCGAATACTCGTCGACAAGAAGTAGAAAGCAAAAACAATAAAAAGTGTTCGAAATGTTTCATTTCTAGAGAAGAAAAGGTTAAAAATAATATGTTGTCGACACTGTGATAATTTCATTGTAAGGCTATTAAATTATAAACACTTATTGCTGCATTTCAAAGTGACATGAATGTTGCAAATTTTGAAATTAATATCGCGGTCAATTTTTGTTGTCGGGAGTCAAACTTATATTATTTCTTCATAACGAATATGAAACGTTTCCACATATAAGTAGAGAAACTGAGAGACAGCCTTATTCTTTGACCAAAATCAATTTTTTTAATTTGTAATTGCAAAAGCATGAATATTTTTGTCATTTAATACATTTCTGTAAGTTGAAGTACATACATACCTATGACCAACGTTTGAAAAAATAAAAGCCGTGTAAGGACGTCTAAGCAGGGTAAACGGAACATGTATCTATAGCTGTGTCTATCTATCTATCTATCTATCTATATACATGTAGAAACGGATATATATATATCCGTAATGCAAAATAAATAGTGCAGATATTAGTATAATAGTATATAATGCAAAATAAAATAGTAACTTTTAAATCCATCACATACTGAATGCAGGATAAACCACATGAAAAAAAAAACAAAAAAACTTAGAAACACAGAGGCAAGCTACAAAAATGGAAGCGGATATACTTCTGTTTTTTGGATGTTGCATGTGGTTTATTGCGAATTGAATGTGGAATGCATTTTAAAAGCATTTCTTACTGTATTTCATTTTTCATTATTACCACCACTTGCTTTTTCTAACAGCGCGCTAATGGATTAGATTTTGAATTGTTTTATACTTTTATTTATTCATTTATATATACATATATATATATATATACATGCACACTTCTGGTATGCCGTTTGCAATAAAAAAAGAATGTTATAGCAGTCTAATATGCAGAATTTCAATTTTAACATTGTACGGCTAATCGTTTTTGAATTATGCGAAATGCATACGATATGCATACATACAGACGTCACTAAAAATCCATTTTACAATTCGTTTTGGAATAAAGAATAGTTTATTTTGTTCGTTCGTATAGACGCCTCGCAAAAGAATCGTCAAAATGGATTCGGAAAGGATTAAAATGAACATTTCCGTTGAAAACTGAACCCCGAAATTTTTCGCAATTGCAATACTTCCTTTACATCGTACATGAGGTAAAAATGCAACATTTATTTTCTGTCCAGAGTATAATTTTAGACTTTGCCGCAGTCACTGGTTTGTTAACGTTCAATAATGCACTAATGTTTTACCTTAAATATTACTTTCTAGTTTAACCAAAACCTTACCATTTATTACTTTCATACTTCTTTCATAAAGTCTGGGATCTGTCTATAAAATACAGCTCGAAGAAAAGTTTATTTTTCTTTCAAGGTTTAAGGAAACATTGCGGCGATTTCTATAGTAAAAATAAAATATACTGCATTTGAGCTTTTTTTATTATTTATTTATTCTTTACTTAATATTTCGAGAAAGTACCTCTTTACAAAGCTGAGCTTCTAAATACCAAGGGAACTCAATAAAATCCGAAAATCCGCTTACCTGTCTGAGATTACATCAGAGTATATTTTTCTAAGTTTCTTTCTCCTCAATCCATCCGGATTCTGATAGCGTTTACTCAACTTCAGTCCACAAAGAACCGTATCGTAAAATTACTTTTCAGACTAGAAAAAACTAGTAAAAGTTTACCCATAGCGGAAAGATTTGATGCAGTGGTTAAAAAAAAGTATTTTTAAAACAGTTTTGGTCGACCACTTGGTAAGGTTTCACTTTCTATGGTTCTTCCGGAACAACAATAAATAGCGCAAACTTTTCACTAAAAAAAATGGTCGGAAATAATAGAAATTCTTCACTGTTTCTTAACAAAAAACTTTAAAATAATAACCAATTTCCAAGTAGTTTCTATTATTGTAAAATTAAGAATCTTTAAGCGTCTGATTTCGACACATAGGCCGGCGATATCCATACTTCTTGAATGCGTACCCCGAAGGCAACATTGATTATAAATTGTATTCTATGTAATATAATGTAATATTGCTGCGAATTTTGTATGTATGTAAACAATTTTAGTGAAATTATATGTAAAATTTTAGTAGCTATTGTATAATGTAATATGAAATACTTGAAGAGAGCAAACGTCTGCGAGAAATAAGATTACAGGGGCAAGTCAGTTTGACAATGAGGTTTTGCTGACAATTTTTTTTGCAAAATTTGGCTGAAATCTTCAAAAGTCGCCAAACTTAGCGACAGTTTGGTGACATTTTGGTCCAATTTCGATAAAACTGCAGTTAGTACTGTAATTGTATAGCTCTAATAGATCCTTATGTATAATTATATCCATATCTACCCCTTGCATGTAACTTTAACCGTATATGCCTTCCAGTAACTTCAAGAAATGAAAGTGCTATAGATTTCCCAACGGCCAAGGGGCCCACTAGCGGCTGAGCGGTAAAGTCGCTGAACACTGGTAGTTCGGTATGAGGTTCGATTTCTAAGAACGGGTTGGCTGCGTGGGTGTTTTCCTGGTTTTATCCCTGTGTAATCTATATACGATCCAGTTTCCCTTAGAAAGTTATCCACAAAGGCGTCCCTTCCGTTAGGCAAGATAGCTCTTGAGGCTTTGAAGTAATCACATAAACCAAACCGAATCAAACCCGACGGCCAGGGCAAAAATGCATAAGACCAGAGGGACATCAGTTTTCAGTGTTTTCAATTCGGAGCTGAATCTGGAAATTGACTCTGGAGGGACATCAGATTTCAGTGTTTTTAATTTGAAAATGACTCTGGAGGGACATCAGATTTCACTGTTTTCAATTCGGAGCTGACTCTGGAGAGACATCAGTTTTCAGTGTTCTCAATTTGGAGCTGACTCTGGAGAGACATCAGTTTTCAGTGTTTTCAATTTGGAGCTGACTCTGGAGAGACTTCAGTTTTCAGTGTTTTCAATTCGGTCCTGATTCTGGAAATTGACACTGGAGAGACATCAGTTTTCAGTGTTTTCAATTCGGACCTAACTCCAGAGAGAACTCCGAAGATTTCAATGCGGAGCTGACTCTGGAGTATTGAGAGATAGTGAACGATTCGCTCTTTGGATGCATTTTGCATTGTGTTGTGTTTAACGTAATTATTAGTTTGAAGAGTCAGCTACTGATTGTGTTCTTGAGACTGAGAAGAGCGGAATGAGTTCTTTTGTTGTAAGCTTTAGAACTGTAAAGTTTTCCTTTTGGGAAAATAAATTTTATCCAGCTACCATCCCTATGGTATCCCTGCAGAAAGGAATCCCCACAGATTCAATGAATCCCTATACGGAATTTCAACTTTCTACGTTTAATTATTTTTAAATTATGCTAGATACATACGTACAGACTTCAGGAAAGAATCCATTTTGCAATCTGAGGAAAAAAAAAGAGTTCTTTAATTCTGTTTATACGTATACTGCATAAAAAATAATAATGAAAGAATGGGACAGCTCTATATCTCTCCTTCTGCTGGGCCGATTGACGAAACTAAAATTTTTTTCATGTCTCGAAAGCGTGACTTAGGATATGTATTAGATTTCCATACAGTATTATTCTAATATAGGAATTTTGAGACAAAATCGAACTTTTTCTGAAATAACAAACAAATGTTTTTTCACACATCGATTCTACGACTCAAATTAACACTAGATATTATTATTTTTTTAACTTTGGTGCGAAATTTAAGAAGAAATTTAAAAATTTATCTTGGCGGATTTTTTTTTTCAGTTTGCGCCATGAATAATTCATTTGTCTAACTTCTTAATTTATATCAACCTATTTTCCTTTCCTCTTTTTTCTTGTACACGACAGGAAAAAGAATCGCTGTTCATCTTTTAAATAGTTTTAACAAAATGCGTAAACCACATTTTCGTTATAATCGCTTATAATAAATACACCAAATTTCAGAACGTGCCAAACTGTAAATTCACATATATCTTATAAACTTTTGAATAAAATACTCTTAATTTTTTACCGGTTTGCTTAGAAATACATCTACTTTAAGTTGATGGTAAAAATTGTATAGGTTATAATTAAAATGTTTTTTCGAAAAATTAATAAAAATTATTTAAAAAATAAATCAAAAAAAATGGACGAATTTTATTTGCAATGACCCTAAATTTCGAAACGTGAAAGGAAGAATCATATAAGTTTAATAAAAAAAGATATATTAGTAAATATATACCATTCAATTAACGTGAAGGAACTTAAAATTAGAGAGCTAACGGTTTAAAAGCTACTCGTGCGATTTTTACAAAACTTAGCAGTTTGGCATACTTTGAGTCGTGAAATCCAGCTGTGGAAAACAATTATCATGCCATTCCAGAACAAGTCCTATTTTCTGTCGAAATACCTAGATTGAAATAATGTTATATGTACACTCACTTCCAAAGGTTAAGCACGGAAAGGAAAATGCTTATTTCCGGAAGCTAATCAGAATTGATCTGGATGCAATTCGCTGAAGAGGTAGATGGAAGTATGCAAATATGTTAGGCAACAGCCAATCGCGCTTTCATATCAAGAAATACGCAAAAAAGGCAGTCTTATAAGAAGCCAGCTTTATGAAGAGTTACAGAAGTTGATTGCAAGTGCTGATGTGATTTTATGATTATGAGCCTTGGCGTGCTGTGGGGCGCATTGAAGCAGCACAGTCGATCACAGATGTTGTTCTTTTCTTCGGCGTTCATCATTCTGTAATTTCACATTTATGGAAACAATTCCAAACCACGCAGACAATTGTCCGAAGGCCCGTAGCCGGTCGCAAAAGGACTCCCGCGGAAGATGGATATATTGCTATTGTAGCCAAGCGGAATCGCAGAGCGACCTCCACACGTGTGACATCTATGATTACAGCGTCCATTGGTAAAGCGATATCTGCAGCTACTGTACGCCGAAGATTACATATGAGTAGACTGTATGCCCAGGTACCTCGAGTTTGTGTTCCTCTATCAGTCCAATCAAGAGGGGCACGATTACAGTGGTGCTGGGAATGTGTCTGACTGGTGACTGTCTGTCATGTTTATTGATGAATCAAGATTTTCTCAGGAGCCAGATGACAAGCGTATGCGGATATGGCGTGAACAAAGAACACGCAATCAGTCCCAAAACATCACCGAACGTCATGCATTCGAAGGCGGAAGCATTATAGTGTGGGAAGGGATTTCATTAGGATACCGCACCGACCTGCACATCTTTAAACGGGGTTCTTTGACGGCTGTCCGGTATCGAGATGAAGTCCTAGAACCCATTGTGAGATTGTATGCTGCAGCAGTTGGCCCTACTTTTGTTTTAATGGACGATAAGGCACGTCCCCATAGAGCCCCATCGTCGATGACTACCTGGAGAGTGAAGGGATTGCGCGTATGGCGTGGCCAGCATACTCGCCCGACCTTAATCCCATTGAAAATCTTTGGGATGCTCTCGGCCGTGCTGTATCTTCACGTTTCCCACCTCCAACCACTCTTATTGAGCTAGAAACTGCTTTACAAGAAGAATGGCAATTGCTTAGTTCTGCGGTGGTTGACCACCTAATTGAAAGCATGGTCACAAGGTGTAAATTTTGTATACAGATGAGGGGGATCACATACCCTGTTAATTTTCTTTTTTCATTTTATGCTGTTTATTTTCACTTTGTACATAATTCTGTTTAAGTCTCTAGTATATCATTATCTTATAACTTAGAAAAAATTAATATATATGTTTTTCATTTCTGTATATAATTATTGATTTTGTTTTATGAATAAATATATATTCTACTTTCCTGCCGAATTGTGTGTCAATCAAAGCAGTATTTCTTGATTTATTTTTCATTTTACATCTTCGTGCTTAACTTTTGGAAGTGAGTGTGTCATGCTTGTCGGGATGCCAGAGACGGGACTCAATACGTTATTGGAAAATTTAATCCTTTATCATAAAAGCACGACTTTTATATACAATATTTACATGAAGTTGATATTATTGTATGATTAAAGAAAATAACTCGGAAGAAACACAGGTGTTCAATACCTTACAAATGAAATCAGCCACGCTGGCTAAAACCGAAACTCTTAACTCAGGCGTACACGCCCTACCACGCTTTCACCAAACCACTCTCGTCTGTCTCACTTGCTGGAATCTTACCGCGAGGCAGGCAGCTGATTGGCTCACCGCAACCAGATACATGACAGAGTGTAAATATAATACATTTCCTAAGTCGTTCTTTCTTGACATGAAAAACGCAAGTTGAATTTCGTCAATTGGCCCAATAGAACGGGAATACCTCCCGTTCTATTGACCCCCTACTATAAAAAGTATCCTTTTTTTTTCGCAGTGTACATACGTTTCGCAAAAAAAAAAAAACAGTCAAAAAGGATACTTTCGTTGAACTATAATACCCGAAGATTTTACGGTAACAGTACTTCTTTTACTTCTCAGAAGGAAGTAAAAGATCTAAAGGGGTTCAGATTTAACAGTTACTCAAAAGGACTTTAGGGATTTTCGATAGAGAGGACTAAAAAGAAATAGCCAATCGGTTTATAAGATTTGTATGAATATGCATTTAGACTATCAATTAAAACAATTTTGAAAATCAAAGTTATCAAAAGTAATCTGAGGGATATCACTGAGGAGTCAAAAATGTTTAGCTTTTACTTTACAGACAGGATCTTTATTCTATTGGTTAGGGAACATGGTCTTACTAGTTCATTAATAATTGAATGGTTACTACCTAAGCGGTTAACTATCTTGCGAAATATTACAAATTTTCAGCATATGCACTGATGTTTGAGAAATTACGTTCCAGTATTACTAAAACAAAAATAACTCTAATTTTTTACTAAATTACCATAAATAATATATTCAGTAAGATAAACTAAATTCCTTCTAGCTCCAAGAAACTATTTTTTTTTCATTTTTAGCTCATGCAATTCTTTTTACATTCTACGACACGGATATTGAGTAATTAATTCAACAAAAATCTCCAGTTAAAAAAGACTAAGAAAACTACAAACATACAAGGCAATCCCAGTCAAAATTCGACACCAACAAATTTAATATACTAAGAATAGCGACACTGCATAAAATAACATCACTCGCTCAAGAATCAAAAAGAACGTTTGAATGAAATATTAGTATGCGAACATTCTAAGTTATCTTACTAGATGGTTATTTCACTAAAAGCTTTTAAAACTAGAAGCCTGCCTAAGAATTCTGTTTACTTAGCTGAAGCAGTAAGATTTCAGGTACAGAATTTGCTCGGAGTGGAGTTCTTTTAGCATTTCATAACTTTAGTTTTGAGTAATTTTAATATAGCTAGCTACACGTAGTACTTTCACCGTTTGGATGCTGAGGAAAGTCGGCAATTCTGAACATCCTCCTTCTCTTTCATTTATTTACATATATTTTTGTTTATTATCTTCTTATACCGCTTACTTCTCTTGTGAAAAACAGCATTCTTAAATATTTACAGAGCAGCCAGAAATATTTGATGTTTTAGTGAAGTGAAAATTTTTTCTCTGCGCTCGTGTTTTGTTGATTTTGTAGTTTACATATATAGCATGGTAGTATAAATCTTAAAAAAATGTCTAAGACATTTTTATCTTAAGGAGAAAGAAGTTAATATGTTATCTTGATTTAAGCAAAAATATACCTAAGTAAAACTTTAAATGCATTACCTGACGAATTTTCAAATATATTTCCATTTACTTATTTTTTAATCATTCCGATGCGTTGTGCAATATTGCCAACAAGGCGTTTTAAAAGCAAAGTTTCAGAGTTATAGATTTTCTTATTTCGTGGACATTAGAAAGATCGCTAGTTCTTTTTTTTTTGTTTTTTTACGAGATAAAAATTATACGAAAATTACGCTCAATTTTTTACCAAATTCTTTCAAAGAATTATCTTTTAGTTTGAGTTGATTCCTCTGTGAACCGAAAATGTTTACCCTCTAAATAAAAATATCAAAGCCAGACTGTATTCAGGAATTCAGGTTCTATGGTAGGTAGAGATAATCTGCCTCTACCTATCACAGAACCTGAATTTGTTTCGATATATTCAAACCAGCAATGAAATGTACTATTTTTCTTTACTTTTTAATCTTTATTTATTATTTTAGTTATTTTTAGCCAAAAGGAGCAATTTGCCCAGAAGGGCTATTAATTTCATTTTGGCGTTTTGCGTTGTCCACTATAAAAAGGCGTTTCACTTTTCAAGCTCTTGCCATCAAATATTATAGCCGCGCATTATATTTAAAGAAATGAAATAACGAAGAATCTGCCTAAATGCATGTATGTTTCTCACACTGTAAAAAGACAACGGTACCTAGACATATCAAATTGTGAATAACGTATCCCTCCACTCGAACATAGACATCTAAAAGGCCACACCTGGAATTAGTTTTATTATGTAATTCCTATTTTGAAAAATTTTAATCAGTTTTTGATTAACAGTGTCAATGATTTCAAAGCGAGCAACTGCAACATTTTACAGAAAAAAAAAATATGTACATATATATACATCCATCGTTCGAGACTGTGTATCGGATATGCTAAAGATATGCTTTAAAGTTTTAAAATTTTGTGATATTACTGTTGAATTAAATTTTATGGCTTAAGTGTGAAGAACATAATATTTAATGACGGTAACACACAAAACCTGAAGAAAACACCCCTTTGGTCGTAATATAGAATCTGAAAGCTTTTAGATTTCTTTTTTCCCGATTGTTTTTGCTGTAAATTATGTTCTTCCGTTAGCATCGCTAGAATACAAATTAGGGAGATTTTAAATAGCTAGCGATTTTATTATTTTGGTTGAAAATGTTGGCAACGCAGCAGAAAACTAATAATTTGCTGACTCCCATCTATAAGTTGGCATGGATTTTAGTTGAGTGTACTGTCGTATTTACTAACATTTATATATTTAGAACTCGATAATTATTGGAGTTAAGTAGTTCAGCCATTGATTTCATTCGTTTATGATACATATTTAAGGAGTGATGTTTCTGTTACCTTGCAAGTTGCGGGGAGCAAGTGTTATTAAATTTTAGTTATGGCTGCAAAAACGAGGGCTAGCAAAGTTTAACTGAGTTTTAAGGACTTGCATATTTTCTTTTAATAAGTGTGAAGATGGAAATTCATTCGAAACAGACGAATGTTACACGAGAATTCATTTCAAGAGTCATATATGTTTATTTTGTGTAAAATGCTGTGATGGAAAGAGTATGATTATGAGAATCTTTGCAAATTTAGTGCAAATTTCTCGCTCCGATTTCAAAGTTTTAGAACATTACCTGTATTAGCTCTAGTCTTCAAATTCTCTTCGGTTTAGTAGAGATGAAAATGACAAATATGATTAGATATGACTCATTCTACGTGAATAAAAAATGAGGTCAAATTAAAAATATTAAAATCGCATTTGCATATTGCCATCTTAAGTTAGAAAAAAGGAAAAAAAGGTATGTGGCGTGGACGTAGTTAGTTGATCAATGACTATATTTACAGTGCGTAACGTGTTGCCATACTTTTTTTATATTCGCTATACTATTTATATTTGCGATATCAATTGATGAAGCTATCTAGATTTGCTCGGGATATCTTCACCTGTAAAACTGTTACTGCTTAGAGTTGTGAAAAATGCTCAAAAGTTTTGGTTCATATTTTTGCCGTTTTGACATGTTTATTTATATACTTTATATGAGCTGTTAACACATAAAACTACTAACTCAGTGTTTAAGAATACTGAAAAATATTCAAATTATTTATTTATTTATTCTTTGTTTTGAAACCGAGGTATGAAATAATTTACAAAGAAGATTAAAATGGAATTCTGTGTTTTAAACCTTTACTCTGGAGATCGGGAAAGATATTGCTACGTTTTTCTCTTTTCTTCTTCCTACGCACTTTAAAGGGTTCGTGGATTTGGAGTGAATAACGATGACGACACTTGATGCAATATCAAGACAGACTTTATTGGCCAGTATTTTCAAGACAGCTTTAAAATCCAGCTCGACGATGCAATAGAGTACGGCTCGCGATTCCGTTCAGTCTAAGATAAAGATAAAACTCTAAGATAAAACTCGACGGTGCACTAACTCGTGATACACTCAGGGACTCTCTCGATGCATTCGACGACCAGCTCGGCACAAGACTACCAGACACTCGCTCACTGATTGACTATCAGATCGATAGAGGAAACGCTAACTGATTCTCCGCATACCACCAGAGTTTATATAGCTTTTGGCTTGTGTTCGAGAACATTCTGGGCTAAACCAGTAAGAATTCGTTCCAGAAGGTTCTCCATGCGTCTATAGCATGTCACCAATTTCGTCACCAATTTTGTCGTCAAATGTCGCCAAATGGGCGATTTCTGGCGAACCCTGCCTTCCCTTGCCATTTTCTGGCAACCCTAAACCTGCTTTGCGAGACGCTATCTTACCGCGCCTGGACATTTCGTAACAATGGTATATTTATATACTATTTAAAACTGGGAATTTTAAGATTCCAATAACTATAAGCTTTATTGTTATGATCTAATTTTACGATCTGCATTCTGCGAATTCTTTATCCATTTCCGTACCGCTCTCGTTTCGTCATAGAAGTGAACGTTTGAGGTGGACTTATCAATATATCCACTGGACAGCTGATCAATGGAGGGCTGTTCTCTTTACGGACAAGTGCCGATTTAGTCTCAAAAGCGATAATAGGCTTTATTTTCTTTGGAGAGAACCTGGAACCCGTTACCTTCCATCAAACGTCCGTGAGAGATATGCATGTGAGAGCAGAAGAAGCAGTGTTTGTGTTTAGAGTGGCATCTCTTTGACTGGAAGCATATACCTCCACGTCTTTTCAGGGAGGAACACGAATACTCAGGTCTATAGGGATGGCATCCTTGAAAATTATGTAGACCCTTATGACTACGGCAATGGGTGATGATATTGTACTACAAGACGACAACGTTCTACCGCACAGGGCTCGCATCGTGGATGATTATCTTCAGCAGCAAACATTATAGCGCATGGAGTGGTCAGCTCGATCACCGGACCTGAATCCTATCGAGCAAGTTTGGGATGCTTTAGGAAGACGTATAGCTGACCTGAGTCCTCTTTTTCAGACTCTCGCTATATTTGCAAGTGCTTTGCAAGAGCAATGACTCTCACTCCCTTCGGAACTGATAGAGTGCATAATTGACAGTATCGTTGTATGTGTTAATTTCTGCTTCACATATCTTCCTTAGAAGCAAAACATACAGCATAGCATATCGCATCGCTGTATATATTACTTCTAAGGGAGATCCTTTTACAACTAAGTTCTTTGCATATGTCATTATTGCTTGAAATTTTATGAGGATATGAACACATTCAGTGAAAAGGTATCAAAAACAAACTCTTTGTAAAATTCTTTGTACTAATACATTGCAGTTTCATTGAGGGATATTTAACTTGAACTGCTTAACTGCATTAATATCGAGCCGAACAACTGCACATGAAGTAAATTAACCCTAGAATGCTACCCTTTGAAAAACTTACGGAAATGGTAACCATTCGTCTCCGAGACGAATTGTGTGTAAGCGTGTTTAAAACCTATTTTAAAAGTTAAGTAAAATAAAAGTATATATGTTTATCTCGCAGATAATTTCAGGATCCTGGAACTTTGCGTTAGCAAGAAAGTATCATTTATTTATTCTCAAAGCAGTCCTTGTACATACTAGCATGTTGTTCTCTGCGCATTACTCTGGAACATGTTTGACAAAAGTTGGGATCCAATGTGCCCAAACTGTACGGGCAAAATGCACATTTTTTTCTTTTTTTACTGTCAGATTGTTCAGGAGGTTGAATGTTCATATCTATTTTCAACAGTTCCCTTATAATTGTTCTTGTTGATTGAGACAAAATTGGTATGTTGTAAAGTTTTTTCATCCATGGATCAAGAGCATCTTCACTTAGCTTTATTGCGAACTTTTCCCTCGATAATGCCTTTTCGGATTTTATATTATGCACATATATGACATATACATTCATTTAAAGGATATTTATAATGCTGCAAAATGCAAAAAAGAGGCTTTCGGCGAGTTCTGTACTACATGACATACTGTTGCATATCTAATCCAATGTGTCTGCAGTCCGTTTTATGGCTCAGTCTTTTGGTTCTTTAAAAAACTGAATAATGTTGCGAGATCCTGTACTTGTGTTGCTTGATTTAGGAACAGATGACCCCTTATCTTTACTATTGGGCTGAATTTTAGTGTGGTAAATCGTAGATTTTTCATGACTAAAAAAATTTCGGAATTTTTCAACTTTTCTAACATTTTCACTTTTACATCTATATTTCAAATTAATATTTTCATCCTTCTGGGTTTGTTTCACAAGCATTGTTTCTTCCTCAATTTTATTTTCAAATGATAAATTCCTCGTTTTCATCTGTGTCGCTATCTGTGAATTCGTGATTTTCAACCTCAGTAAAATCATCTTCGATTTATCCCAAGAAATAGAATCTTCTTCATCACTCTCGGTTAGCCTCAGCTCTACACCAAAAATTTTGTCTGCCAAAACTCTTTGATATCTTCAAGGCAACACAGAAATGAACCTAAGTCGGATTCTGAGATGAAATTACAGCTAACAATTCGTCTATGAGACCAATATTGTTCTAAAAATGTTACATGCGAAAATATTTCAGTAAGAAGGAATGTCCTTATCTGCAGCATCCAAGATCATATAAAGATACTCAGTCGCACGTCCCAATTTTTGTTTTAGGGAAGGAAGGAGCAGGGTTATTTATTATGGGCATCGTCCAGGAGAAGGATGGGTAGCATTCTAGGGTTAAATAAGATAGTATTATTTATTTCTTTGATAGTCGCAGCATCACCTGTGTAATTCACGGCGCTGGAAGCACATTTCTACTAGTTTTGCTGTTCGTGATGGTTTGTATATTTCATATATCTTAAAAAGTCATTAGTGAAATATACCGCAGTTAAACGCTGAAGTAATTTATGATAAAGCCTTGAAAAGCTATTATATGGTTTCTATAAATTTTGTAGCTCAGAAGAGAAATGCATTCAGATTTAACAAAAGGATTTAACCCCTTTTAAATAAAGCCATCCATAAAAGAGACGATGGATTTGATCATCTTTCCCTTTAACCTAGAAAGCCGGTTGAATCATATTTATTAAAGTTATGGCGGCAAGTTTATTTTAGGATTGAAAGTGAAAAGAAACATAGGTGACGATTAGCGTTAAGTGAAGCATTCAGAGTATTAAAATTTATCAAATACGCTTTTTAAAATTTATGAATGAAGAAGTTAACTTATCGGTAATGTCGACGTTATTCCCTAGCGTTCTCTTACTCAGTATAAAAGGAACCGTATTTAAAATATGCCTAGGAAAGATAATTCTTGCCATTTCACTGATTCGAGTTTCAAAATGTATTTAGAGAGAACTGAATAAGTGAACGAATGAGAACTCTTGGCTTATGTCGAAAACTGGAAACTGATTTGTATCGATATGAGTTTCAACGTTTCTTTTTACTATGTTTAAACCTGCGTATATAAAGTGATAGAATTCAAGGGCTGATTAGCGGCGAAAATTTCTTTCTCAACTCATGTTAATTATTTTTTAGATTATCATACACATAAAAGTAACTTCATGGTAACTGCTGGTGTAAAACAGCTGATTTAAAAAACGAAATTCTGAAAAAAAAGAAGGATACTATTAGAACACATTACAACTGGCTTTGAACTTAAACATATACACTCTTTTGTTTGTTGTCGAGTCCACATTTCATGGAACAATGGTTACTAGAGACTCGAGGAGGCTGGACTTCAACTTCCAAGCAAGGGGTGAGGGAGAGCAGCTCGAGGATGGTCATAAAAGCCTTCCAGCTCTCTTCTGTTTTATTAAACCACACCAGCGCGTTTTCGGATAGCCATATATTTAGACTAATCTCATGCCTCAAAGACACTATACGTTTAAAAATATCCATGTGATCTCCAGGCTTCGAAACAGCGTCTTTCATTACTACTGGGAATACGTATTTGTTCTAGTTCCGCTATCTCCAAAATGCAAAGATTCGTGCTTTAATATTTTACTTATGTCTTTTAGAACTAAGTTCTTTTCATATTAATCTAGAGGTCAAACCACAAACAACGGCAGTCAGTATCACTAATCACTGTCTCGCCTAAGGGGCATATACTTTCTTACTGACGCATTAAATGACGCATGTTTTCAAAATCTTTGCGAGGCAAAAGAATGTGTTGTTTTTGCTAATCTTGCTTGAATGATCTAATCAAAACAATCCCACGAATTTTAAGGTGACAAGGAGTACAAGATTATGTCTGTCGTTTTCATGAGCCTTCAGTACCATATAGGTGTTGCGTAGATAATGTTTGATCTCGTTATAAATAATCAGGTTAATTATTTTTCTTAGTTAGAAAATCTTAATTTTATTTAGTTCTGATTTATTATTTTAATACTTTTAGTTTGGAGAAAAACAGATGCTTTTACCAATTATTATTTATTTTCCCTTATTTAAATTTCTCTTCATTGCGGAAAGATTTCGGGAAGGGAGGCGAATTTTGTTGTGCTTTCGCAAGGTTGTTTTGTCCATTGGAAAGTTCTAGAACAAATTTATTTTGAGTGGTTGACCTTTAAGACAAGTTTTACGTGACGGGGAGGTCAGTGGTTGCCACTTCACCTTCGCTGTAAGTCATCTTGTTTGGCGATCGGAGTGTCCGGTTTTTGGTTAAGTGAGAGAAGTGTGCACATGCGTTGGAGAGCCTTATTTCGGTCATTCACGGTAAAACGGAAATTTAGGTCCAGAACGAGGGGGGTAATAAATGATACCATTATGAAAGACGTGTTTGTGATGGAGACGAAAACAAAATTAGAGTTTTGAAGGACTTGACGACTGACACTAAGATTGAGTACTTGGTGTTCTTGTGATGAAGAAAGAGATACAGTTTTTCTCTTCGGGTAGTGCTTACAGTGGGAAGCGGCAATTATGCTCCCCAGCCGCGTGTTTTAGTTAAATTGGGAAGAGGATATTGGGTGTCGATCTTTCTGAATTATTGAGTGAATTCTTCTGAAAGTTTTCCTTTTTTTGGTCTTCATCTGGAAGTGAGAGGTGGAACCTTAATTTTGCGTGACGTCTTTATGATGTAGCCGTTCTTGTCCTGATCTGCTAACACAGTGAGCTGCCAAGACGTTCCATTTGAGCTTCGACTTAAAACCGAAGGATGGAATTATGATTGTGGGCATCCTGAATAATCGAGAACCTTTTTCAAGTATCATAGAATGATGAAAATCGGCTTCAGCGTTCTGTAAAATTTCCTAGCTGAATAAGCTGCGTTTCCCAGTGATGTGAGATCCTATGTCGACAGCCGGGCGGCGAATTTTGCAAGTTCTTCTCCAGTTTACCAGTTGCAAAATTTTTTTTTCAATGGAAAACCAGATGTATGCGTTCTCACTTGTTGAGATTGCTGAAGCGTTACTTAAGGACGTTGAAAGCTTCGTTCTTTCTAACTTCGGGCGGAGTTCCTGAATGTGAAGTAAAGTAGTCTTCAGTTCTCCCCCTTCTTCCGGATGCTATGTTTTTTCCAGGAATACAAGGTCTCGCCAAGTCATTTCCGGGCCCTCTTCATGTTGTCTACGTTACAGATAAGTCATTCCTGTGTATTTATTTTTTTGGACCTTAAATTAATTCTTAAATATTTATTCGGACCATATTCTTCTTACTCAACTTTTGACTCTAAATTAATTATGAATGTCTGAAAGTGCGCTCCCTTCCGATTTCTTTCCATACAGAGTCTAAACTTGAAAATCCTTTTAAGTTAATTATGATATAAAAAATATAGTTTTTTTTGTGTGTGAAATTATCCTTAGTACAGATGTTGTATTCTCAGAGGTAAACCTTGAAGAAAGTGATGTATTTTGACCATTCTAGAATTTACTGCAGTAGTTCTGGTTGACTTTAAATTAATCGGGTCATAAAGGAAAAATGGTACCAAATCATTAAGTTAATTAAAAATGAAATAGAAAATCCTTAATTTAAATGTGAAAATGATTTAAATAAATTGATCAATTCAGATTGTGTAACTGAAATAAGTAATTGGCCAGAATTAATTACCAATGATGTGAAATTTAATTAAATCTTGAGGAGTCTGAATAAACTTGTATTTAATCTGGAACCTATTTTATGTTTCTTTATATCTATTTATATTTTTCTTATATATCGTTTTATCCTTTATTCGATCCTTTACAAGCTCAGTCTCGAGTTTTAAATACACAACGCAAACTATTTATCACTTACGATCACTAAGTTGTTGATCTGAAACAAGATTGAGATCTAAAACAAGGCCTAAATCAGGTCCATTAAGCAGTAGAACTACCACAATACTACCTGAAATAACTTAAAAACTAAAATATGAACAACTAAAATATTAAACAACTAAAATATGAACTTAAAGTCCAGAAGCTGGTAAGATGTACCAGCTACACCAAAAAAAGCACATTATTACATACTTTAAATAAAAATATAACACATGTTGCTTGCATGCATAAAAACATGTTACCTACATATACAAAGAAATAAAATAACAGAATATCATAAACATTCTAGCTTTCCTTTAAATAGACAGGAAAATTTGAAACGCAATCGATATATAAATTCATTTCATTTATAGTTACATATTTTATGAAATTTGTCAATTTCAATTTAGTCAGCGTATTTTTAGTTAGATCCTTTAAAGTATTAAATTTAGGAATATCTGGAATAAATCTTAGAACAATATTTTTCATAGAAGAGCAACTAAACAACAGGTGCTCAGTATCGACATTACTCATGCCACATGGACAGGCACAATTTTTAATCGAAAACCTATTATAATAAAAGGGAAAGTGTAAATGATTAGTTAAAGCTTGGTTTAGATACTTGTCACTCAGACATCTTCTCTCACTTACAGTTGAGATTAAATTATATGTGAAACTTCCTTTAGAATCTGGGTCGTTTCACTTTGCTTGCCATATAGTCAAACGTTTTCTTTTCAACAAGGATTTCGAACTGTCAAAGGAAGTCTTTACTTCAAAATCAGTAATTTGATTTTCAGTGGCAGCCTTTGCCAATCTATCTGCTAACTCGTTACCAATGGTACCAATATGACTCTTCGTCTAAAAGAGTTTAATATCTCTGAAAGCGCTAAGAAATATGAGCATGTATTTTATCTGTTTAATTAGATCGTTACTTGGACAAACATCTGTAATTGAAACAATTGCGATTTTGCAGTCACTATAGATTTCTACAGGATCTATCTCAGAGTTAGAAATAAGCCAATACAAGGCCTCTCGTAAGCCCATTAACTCAGCCTGATAAACAGAGGCATTGTCAGAAAGTTTATATTTCCTTTCTAAGCTTAGTTTCTCATTTGAAAACACACAAATGGCTGCCCCCACATGACCATTTAATTTAGATCCATCTGTAAAAACCGTGTAGCCTATCATATTGGGGAGGCCTTTATGCCAATACAACCGTTTCAACAAAGCTGGATGAATGTCTAAACCTTTCTCAAAATCAAAATCTCTAGCTGAGAAGATTTCACTGAAACACTCGACAGTTTTATAACCAGATTTTAATTTTAAAACAGTATATTCTTTTTCCGCTAAAATATCGATCGGAGCACAACCAGACAAAATCTGAAGAGATACTGTGGAAACAGTTCTGAAACACTTAGCAATCCTCAATAAAGCGATTTTTGAATTTTCGAAATTTTGTTACGCATTCAGACTATTCCAGTCCACCATGCGCCACATGCATATAAGATCTTTCTTTCAATAGCTCTTTTGTATAACTCTTAAGGACTTTACCTTGGAGATTCATTTTGCTGAGTCTATTAAGAATATGGGTGCATTCAATCTTTTTTTGATCTAGGTGAGGTATAAAAGTGAGCTTTCCATCGATCGTAATACCCAAATATTTGATTGACTTAGAAAATCTAATTGGTTTTCCGTACAGTTTGCACCTAGGATGTATTGGCCTAGTATTAGTTTTGGCAATACCCAAAAGAAAGCTCTTCTTTGGATCAAATTTGAGTTTAACATTGAAAGACCACTTCTCCAATTCTTGAGTGGCGAAACTTAAAGCTTTATCAATAGTATGGCGACCACATCCCGTGGCCAGTAAAATAAAATCGTCAGCATAAGCTTGTATACTAACATTTTGTGGTAAGGTTATGTTTAAAGCTATAATAGCAATAATATTCCACAATACAGGACCAGATATTGAGCCTTGGGGACAACCCCTTTGGTAATTTCTGTGATGCCACTTATTACCATCATATAAGGAAACTTTTCTTTCATTCAGAAAATCACATATTAATAAAAAGATATTCCTTGGACATTTCATATTTTTTAATTCCTTTAATAAAATTGGCCACCAAACATTGTTGAAAGCGCTCTTTACATCTAAGGATAAAATTACAGTATGTTTACTATTCCTTCTATTTAGAAGGATGTCAGAAATTAAATTATCTATAGCCTGGGTAGTACTTTTACCCGGCATAAAACCAAACTGATTTTTATTTAAAAGATTATTTGATAATAAATAATATTGTAAGCGTTGTGTCGAACTACTAAGAACGTTAAACGCAACGCAATGTAAAGCGCATCTAAAGAGAAAGCTAACCTGAAAATATCTCATTTTACGCTGAACAAACAACTCGCAACAGCAATAAATGAGAGCAGATAATAAAAGAGATGCTCTCTCTCAGTCCTTATATAGTTTTCATCCGGCTGGCGAGATAGTTCTAGCACTTTCTGCTTCTCAAAATTAATGGAAAGCAATATGAGGTCGAATTACTGTTGCAGCCAATAGAGCGATCAGTTACATTTATTCAATTACAATACCTACTACGATGATACAGGGACCTAACCCACATGTCGCCAATTTGGCGACTTTTGTCGATTTCGCGCTAAATTTGGCAACAAAAGTAGCCAAAACCGTTGTCAGCTTGGCGATATCTCGCCAAATTACCGAGATACCCAGTTACTGAAATGCTCAAGCCCCTGTATTTTTGCTTTTCTGGCATAGTTTTAAATTTTTTCGCTATGCATTACACAGAAAAATACAACAATTTCACATATAATTGCACAAACATTATTTCTTTAGGTACAGATTTCTTAACAATATGTATACACACAAATATATGCATGTCAAAATATACATTACCTAAGATTTATAACAAACAATTCTAAGAATTAAAAATAATTAAAGCATTAAAATTAAAACCTTTACCAGTGTTCCAAATTATATCTCAAGAAAAACTATTGAAAACATATGATTACTTGAGTAAGAATGTTTTGTGAACAACGAAACATTTCCTGCATTTAATTACTAAAGCAACTTGAAGATCGCATTTCGTTAATTGAAGTGCTTCGTTGATTTAAACAAAGCTCCGAAAAGATATCCCAAAAGCTTTCCTCATTATTTCCTTAACTTTAATTTCATAAAAATGGCAACATCTGCATGAGAGACGTTCGCACTGCGTCTTTATTTTGGAACGGAAACGATTAAAAGCAGGAAACCTTTTCATCCTTTATGGAAAAAATTATTAATTATTTTTATGGCAACAGATGAGAATTTTGGATCGCATTCAAAAAGATAAATTATGAAAGAAAAGTAATTATTTTTTCCCATAAGCGCTTTTATTTGAATTACACGTTTGACATCGAAATTTAAATATTACAATAAGTATTTCATTCTTTTAGGTATTGTTTAAATTTCTAAGCTAAACATAAGTTAATCATTTTGACTTTACTGAAAGCAGTGTAAGGGTTTATTTGAAAGGTTTAAGGCGAAATTTAAAGAATTCCAAATGAATTTCTGCTTCGAAACATGAGATTGTTTAATTATACGCATTACAATGAAAATTGCCTTTTCTGTTACTATAGTTACAGTTGTTATTACTATAGTTATAGTTATGTACAGTTATTTAATGCAGTGAATATTATGCTTTATAGCAAGGGTGTTAAACTGGAGGTCAGCGGGCCAACGTAAGCAATGGAGAATTCAACACGTTCAAAGCGAACCAGTAGAAGTGTTTAACAGACAACGATCTTCTTTCAGATCGGTCTACTGAAGAATCTGTACCCTGTGGTAACATTATCCAAATGACGAAATAGGTGAGGGAATTGCAGTTCATTGAGATGTAGGAGATATGTAAGCCATTGGAATGGTCTTCCAACGTGCATTTCGATCTGGTGGATAACAACATTTTTCAAACCGGTATTAATTATAATTTCATCGCTCCCTATCACATCAAATTCATAAAAGGAAATCTCACTTGCAGTCAAAAAGGAAATCATGGTAGGAGCCATATCTTTAACCATTCCTGTCGAGGAAGGAACATGGTCGATATATTCTGACCCTGGTCCTTTTATCTTTGAATCTGAAACGCTTTAAAAGATCGTTGAATTATTTAATTAAAATCATGTCGCCATTTCTTCCATTAAAGTACTGACCACGCATTGTTTCTTTAACGAATTCCTTCTGCCAGATGTTTCCGGTGCCATATGGTTTTCCTGTTCTTGTTTTGTTTTTGTCTACGGCATGAGAATTATCTGAATCATTTATCACACACATAATTACATAATATTAACAATTTCACAATACAGTTACATATCAATTGATAATTATAATCACCGTTCAAAACGATTTGTAGCAAAAATTACGAAATATTGTTAGTGTCACGAAACAATTGTATGTTTTGAGCTTTTTACAGAACAATAAATAATTTGAAGTTACAAGTTTTAAAGTATTTTCGAATTTCTTGTGCCCCAAATTTCACTAGAGCTATTCCTATACAGTTTATCACTATACCTATAGCGTTTCAATAGCAGTAAGTTTAGCAGCTGTTATAAAATTGGCAAAAAACAACAAAATTTCACAATTTTTCAAAACTCTGAGTGTTAACTTTATAATTAAATTTGAAACGGCACGACAGTTTTGTTCGAAATCTGGGCAACAAAAGATATAACCTTATTTGAAAATTATTATTATTATTTTCAGTTTGCTTAATTAAGGCGACACGCAGCTTTTTCCGGTTATACACAGCTTTTTCCGGTTATACACAGCTTTTTCCGGTTATAAAATGAATTTTTTCGGTCCACCCTACGGTACAGTTATTTTTCCATACAAAATTCCTGATTTCTCATTTATTGCTTTTATTTATTCTTATTTATGACCAGAATAGCCCATTCGGGCTATTAACCACCTCAACATCCTAAAAAACTCAAATATTTGTAACTTTTTTGTTTTCCTTCGAAGAAAAACGTTATGTTTCTCAAGCAGGTCTCAGTATGCAAAGACGGGGTTCCAGGAAACAGGAAAATCCAAGTAATTTTTGTTCTTCCAGCTCTTAGCGGGACGTGCAAAAGACTTCCATCGTCGAAGAGCTTACAAGAACATTCTGCAATTCTTATATCTCTCCCTATTTAAGGACGACTGAAAGAAAACAGCAGGTCCAGCGATTTAGTCCAGGTTCTGACGAGTTACTGACAGCCCTATTTTAGTTCGAGCGCCACTGTAAAAATATTGTTACGAAAAATTCGGCGGTTGCGCCTGTATGTAAGCTTTCCGGCATAGCACTAGGGTTGCCATAAAATAGTGTATGGCAGGGTTGCCAGATTGGCGACTTTATCGCCCATTTGGCGACCAAATCGGCGATATCCCATGGTCCAATCGGGAAGCTTCTAGAATAACTTCCTGTCGAGATATTTCTCGAAACGTGTCGAACTTAAAGGAAAGCTATATAAACCCTTGCGTGTCCGAGAGCGAGGAGTTAGTTGTTGCAAGTTGCGAGCA
This sequence comes from Stegodyphus mimosarum, assembly GCA_000611955.2. NCBI lineage: Eukaryota > Metazoa > Arthropoda > Arachnida > Araneae > Eresidae > Stegodyphus > Stegodyphus mimosarum. The sequence goes on from KK116906.1 coordinate 779,607, forward strand.
GTGTGATTAGTTGTGAGAATAGCTGCTACGCGAGAGTTCTGTGAACGGAAAGCAATCGAGATAGTGCTTTGCCGTGAAGCTATCTTTACAGTATAGCTTGAAAGTGGATTGGTGATTGTTCCACGGTGTTTTATTATAAGTTTAGTGTTGCCGTGAAGCTACCTGTACAGTTACAGCCTGAAGCTGTGTTGCTGATTGTTTCAGCGTATTTATTGTAGATTTTCGACGCTTTTAAAGGTGATTTTGGAACTGTGCTGTAAATAGTGATTCTTGTAAATAAATTGTGCTTTTTATTGTTCTGCATCGTGTTTTCATCGGATACTCTCAAATCAACGAACCCGTAAGAACGCAACAATATTTTTATTTGGAGCCAGGAAATATGCGATATCAGTTGTGCCGTCACAAAGATTCGTGCCAAGGACCTATCTTTTGCTTGTTTAAACACTTACATCACGGTAGCATCTACGAGGTCAAACGTTAATCCCATTCCTCATAAAACAAATACGTGAATAATCTTCTTTTGAAGATTAATTTTAGAGAATAAAGAGCTGTATTGTTATATACATATATTCAGTGTCCTACATTAAAAGAATATTGTTCCCACAAGGATATTTTGAAGTAAACAGTAAGATCTTTTATTCGTCTACCGTAATAATAAAACACATTTAGAAAAAATATATGAAAATTACGAAGTGGCATCAATATGCTCCTTTCATGTTATGAAAGGAACATAGTTCATGCAAAATTGTTAAACGTCGTAGTGGCCGAAAAGCAACTAGTTTTCTGGAGTTTATTAAGCACTTTATTGATTCTTTTGAATATGGGTCATGGTTTTCTTCTTCGTCGCACTGTTGAATTTGATTCACTTCTAAAGCTTCCAGTATTCTTAATAACTTCAGGGAAAACCTTTTCCCAAGATTAGTTGTAGAGTGACAAGCATTTCTTCTAAAAGGAAGATAGAGGAGAGAAAGGAAGAAATAAAAGTCGCACGCTTTTTGGCCTATTTGCGCGGGGAATGGTAAATAATTCAGGAACTGAGACGTTGAGTCTGAGAGTTGTTTCCTAAGATATATTTACTCTATTATACTTTCCGCATTAAATATATAAGAGATTTCTGCTTCATCTCTGTACGTTTGTTAGATGAGGTTGCAAAAATTCTGCATAGATTTTGGTGCTTATCTTTAGATATATTATGCTGTAAGTGATTTTACGTTCTTTTTTATTTTTATAGCACTGTTATACAGCTTTGATAGCACATAAATTTGCTTGATATTTTGTATTTTATAGTTTTCTGGCCATCTTTAAAATTTTTCCCTTTGGTTCTTCTTTTATTCAAATGTAACATTGAGAAGAATTGTTATGCTTTTTGCACTTGCATTCAGGTTTGTTTCCATTTATGTTAAAGTTTACATTCCAGTTCCGTCGGTACTGTCATAGGTTAAGTTTTTCTTCCACTCTTTCACTTTCTCAGACGTTATCTCAGACATTCATAAGTATTTAAAGTTAACACTTATCAATATGTTTGCATAAATTATCAATATGTTTGCATAAAAATACATTTATATATAACAAATGAAAATATTTCAGAGGACACATTTATCGTGGACAAACATTTATTCCAAAACCAGTTTTCTGAAATTTGCCAACCGTTAATTACATTTTCAGCTTTTATAAAACTAGTCTTCCCAGTTCCATTCTCTTCAGTACTACTGTTTCCTTCTATATTTGTTCAATAATTCGCTCTACGTCGCTTCTATATGATTATGAATATAGCTTTTTCGCCTCAGCAGCGATCACGAACACAAACACGCATGCACCATTCGAACATATTTATTCACGAAATACTGTGGATGAAGTATAAATCACACATAGTGGGGATTTTTTTTTATTTCAGTCCGAAGGAGCTTTGTCCCTGAAGGACAATTGTTTTCGTTTTGGGATGCGTCGGAAACATTAAAAACCTGAATCACTTTTAAAACTGTTGCCACAAAATATTGCAGCCCTGTTTTATAGTTAATGAAATTAAATAATGAAGAATCTGCATAAATGTATGTATATTTCTTCAAACGTGATAAAACAACGGTACCCAGAGCCATCCAATTTTCAATAACGTACGTTTCTACCCGAATAGGCGCATCTGGAAGCCCGAATTTGGAATTTGTTTTATTATCTGCTTCATATTTTGTAAAACTTTAGCGAATTTTTGATGAACAAACGCAAACGATTTAAAAGCAAGCAATGGCAATACTCTACGAGAAAAAAAAACTTTTTTATCTAAAGCGCGCGGAACTGTGTATTAGAAATTCTAAAGATATACTCATTTTAAAGTTATTTTGCAATATTGCTGTTAAACTGAATTTTATGCGAAGAACATGATATTTAATAAATAAAGGTAACCCACAAAACGTTAAAAAATGCCTCTTTGGACATAATTTAAAATCTAAAACCTTTCAGGCTTTACTTTTTTATTTTTATTTATTTTTTTATATTTCCCCCTGTTTATTTTCACTATGTTTCAAAGATCGCAATTTCAAAGAGGCACAAAATTATTGTTAAGAAAATAAGGCAATATTCTGATTATTATATATAAATAACTGTTTGATTACATTATTTAATTTTAAGCATTTATATATTTATTTGTATATTGGTAAAAATATGCTTGTTTTCAAAGCTTAAATTTGCTGTAATTTAATAAATTTATAAATTCAATTTAATAAATTTATAAATTTATGAAAAAGGGTATTAAATAAATATCACTGTATAATAATTTTTGTGATAATTATTTAATTATTATACTTCTTTGTATAACTTTCTTTACAGTGAATCATACGTTATTATAATCATACGTTAATTAATAATTGTTATAAATCATTTTATCTTTGAACTAAAAATCATGCACATTAATATACACTAAAAATGAAATTTCTTAATAATGAGTTATAATTGTTATACGATGAAAATAATTGTTATATTGTAAGGTTTTAGTTAAACTAACCAAGTTTTATTTTAATTTAAATCTGTCTATCTCCTCTCTGTTTCAACTTCCCGTCAGAAGAAGCGCGCGGTTTCGACTATTTTAGAATTGCGAGTTTCAACATGGTCCGTTTGGACCAAAGTAGTTTAACTATCGCAATTCTGGCGGGAAGTATGTAAGGTTTTAGTTAAACTAACCAAGTTTTATTTTAATTTAAATATGTCTATCTCCTCTCTGTTTCAACTTCCCGTCAGAAGAAGCGCACGGTTTCAGCTTATGCTAATTTTGAAGTACAGCGAAGTACTATTTAAGCCAGAGGTAGAAACCTCTCAGTGTGAGAGAGCTTAGTCTCAGACCACGGTCACTCTGCTCAACGTTCGCCTGACCAGCTAGCAGTTTAAATTTATAAGCCATAGTGCTTACTACGTGATTGCATTGCAAAACAGTTTGAAGTGCGTTAGTATTAGTATATCTTGCTACGCACCCTTCCAGGTAGAGGCCAACTTCCGCGAATTGCTCTGCGAAGCAAAGTTTGATTTAATTTCTATTTTAGGTTTAGTATTTAAATTTATTTGATTGTTAAGTTCGACCCAAGTGCGGTATTTTACTTTCTGTATCTCTCCCGAGTTGGGAAGTTTGTAAATAATAGTGATTTAATAAAAGAGGATTTTAAATCCCTTCACGTGCAGTTATTATCCAGCACAGCAGTTACATCAGAACAAAGCTAACGTTTCATCAGCTCACTGTTCCAGTTCAGGACCTGAGAAGAAACACCCTGGTAAATATTTCACAATGTTCTCAAAGAACACACACAGAATACTCAGTCCTGATAATATTATTTAATTAATTATAATAACTACATTATAATAAATAATTGTTATATTACTTTTCGATATTTTTGACTGAAATCTATATGCACTGTTATACATAAAAATTGGGGGAACCCAATTTATTTTATACAAAAAAGAATGAAAATAATTCTGCGTTGTTCATGTTGTTGTTGTTGCTGTTTCAAATCCCCTTGGAGAAGGAAAGCCTACATTAAGTCTAATAGACCTTGCCGCACAAGTAAATTGCTTACGTCGTCCTTCTCAGCCGACAGCTGTCTCAAGGAGACGCCTATAGAATTCAGTAGGTGAGCGGGAGAGGCAGGGAGGGAACAGGTATACGAAGGGAAAGTCTTTTCTCCCTCTTTAAATTTCATGCATCGAAGATGCACACTTCTGAATCTGGCCATGGCTGTTTGGATAGACCTAGATCTTTTACTCAGAAGTGACAGGCCCTTGGGGGAGCCTGCAACCCCTAAAGGCCGCGTCCCCAGGTGGCGGATCGCGGAATGCCTCTATTGGTTTTCCAATAGGTGGTAGAAGGGAAATAAAATACCTTCATATAGGGATAGAGGTCTAGTCAGTCTTCAGCCCTCATGGAGTCTCAAGTGAAGCTGCATATTACCCTTCGCCATGGAACAGCACTGTTCACGTAAAATGCACATGCTACGAAAAACATTTTCAAACCTTTTCGTCAGTGCAAATCTTCACGTTTATTTCTGCGAATGTGAAATAAAAGCGCGAAATAGAACTGATGACAGGATCATCCCATGACACAGAGACTTTTCCTCCTTCGATAATTCTCTCTTTTCGTAAAAGATCGAAATTTCATTTGACATTCTCGCTCTGAATGATTCTAAGTGTTTCTCCCAGAATGCCAGCCACGGTTGTGTTTGGGGCAGTAGAACTATATAGGGGAAATTTTGCATGTTTTATCGATTCTAATTTATTTATACGAATACGTGGAGGAGCGGAATAATTTTTGCCGGGTGAAAAGACTTAAAACTCCTATTTACGTTACATATAGCAGAATTCTAGATATTACTCGCCCAATCAACCCGCAGTAATAAAGTCAACTCATTCGTTGCAATCCTAATCCAAGCTGAAATCACAGTCTCTGAAGGAAACGAACTTACATGAGGCAACAAATATCTTATAAAAAGGTTAGAAATAGCAAGAACTCTTAATGGTAATCAGTACATCATTTGCTGCATGTGGGGCTAGTAACCAAATGAAACAACTGTGCTGCAAGGCCGAGAAAATAGACTCAATATGACTACTTTTTGCATCTACAAACAAGACACCACAGGTCCATGCTTGCTCAACTTGCTTCCGACCTTCCAGCATTAACAAAAACAACTATATTTCAGCAAAATGTCTAGAGATGGCTACATATACAGTACGCAAGATGACTAGTAGATTACATCTCAATGAAACACTAGCGCAGACAGGTCCGCTTGAAATGCTCTAGAGATCGCATCAGCTGGACTCCAAAAAAGTGGATTACTGTGGTACTTACTGAAGAACACGAAATTTTAGAAATACATTTAAAACATATATTTTTGATTTCTCACTTTCAATTTTGAAGCGTATCGAGAAGCAACGTCGTGAAATAGCACATTTAAAGTAATAAAAATAGCGTTGTTTCCTCGTGCAATTGTGTGCTCACGGGCATATTGTAATCTTAAACAAACTAAACCAAAAGCTTATAAGGTATTTCTCCCCACCTTCTTCGCAAGTTTTCCTGGTGTAGTGGTCAGCATGCTCGACGCGTATTCGAGAGGTCAGTGGTTTGAGTCCCGGCGAGAGCATTGTACACTTTTCTTATTTCTCCTGCTTAAAAAAATACCTAATGTCTCCACAAATGGCGCCCAAACAGGTACAAAGGTGGTGGATGATGATTCTCCACCACCAAGATTTGGCGATTGTGTTCCCTAACCCTCAGTCGCCCTTTAAAAGGGGAAGTATATAAGTTATTTCTCTCGCCTTCTTCGCACTACTACGTGGTGTAGTAGTCAGCACGCTAGACCCATATTCAATAGATCCGTGGTTGGTGTCCCGACGAAGGCATTTCCCATTTTTCTCATCTCTCCTGCTGATGTCTGAAAAGTACCTAATGTCTCTACGATCTTAAGTAACTGTTAGCGATAAATATTTAAAGTGTAATAGAAAAGTAATTATTATGCATTTCATATAACTGTAAGCGTTTTTATAGATTGGAACTCACCTGTTTGAACAACTCAATAAATATTTTACATATATCTTCTTAGAAATTAATACTCCAAGAAAATGAAAAGGTGAATAAAGCATTGGAATAAAAATGTCTAAAAATGGAAAAATTGCACACTTAACACAGCGATCAATTCACATCTAATCCTGGCGAATAGGTTAGCTACATGAATACTTATCAAATGCGGTCATGTCATAAATTGTAGACAACCCTAAACACAGGAGAGACTGAAAAAGGGCAGACTGTAAGCTTCGGGGTCCTGACAACATGTGGGGAACGTTTAATCATCTAACTTCGCTTCATTTAGTTCCATAGAGAGGAAAATAAGAAAACAAATTGAATTCTTTGAATGAATGCAATATTTTGCTATGAAAATGGGTTATTGAACTTTAAACTAAAGGGCAAGCAATATCGTTTTTAAAGGCCTAGAAGTGGGAAGACCCATATTTGTTACATCAATGAATCTGTAATGTAAATATTGAGCTTTGCATTTTGAATGTTATGTTACATGTATACGAAGTATCTGAGAAAACAGTCTTAACTCAAATCTCTTTCAACTTTTCACGTCTAAGAACCGTTTACCAAATTAAAAAAAATACGGGCAGCTGCTTTTTGGTTAATTTTTATTGTATATATGGGAAATGAAATATATGAGAGAATTACTTAAGGATTGTAAGAACCATGATCCCCTACCTATTTCCATTTTTATGAACTTACAGGTTTTATATAGATAGCTTGTTAGATATTTCTACTAGTTTTTTCCTCTTAACATTCTCAATAACATATATATACATATATATATATATATATATATATGTATATAATTTGTATGTATGTTTATATGTAATGTATACGTTACGGTGAAACATCGAAATCTGGAGAATGTCGACTTTCACCGGTGAATGTCAACATTCACATAGTCGCTTGGTATATGTCCGAAATATTTTCCAAATACTCTTATTTCTGACTTACACCAGTGAATGTTGACATTCACCATGTACTAATGGTGAATGTTCAATATATGAGGATATTATATTTTCTTCTCGGTAATTCAGTCACGAAAAAACACACAATACATTCAAAATGAGAAAGGAAAATAATAGAAGTTAAAAAAACTTACTTAATTATACAGTACGTAGTAAATGAGAAAATAAAATAATAGTAATAGAAAACTTACTAAATTATGTGATTCAAATCTGATTAATTGCAACAACTTAAACTATTATGAGATTTTGAATCGCACAAGAGGCCCTTCCTTTTACAACTGCATTTATGGGCCTCTCTTTTCGACCTACACCTCTTTTCGACCTGTCGCCTCTCTTTTCGACCTACACCAGAGCATATCTGTGATTGTCGGCATACAGCGGTGAGGGTCCGAATGTACAAGAATGCAATGTTATATTCGATCTTTCACCGACGTATTTGGTGAATGTTGACATTCTCCGGTGAAAGTCGACATTCTCCAATTTCGGTCTTCCACAGTAACATATACATACATATTAAATTTTTAAATTATATTTACATGATAAAGTATCCTACGGAATTATTTCGCTTCCTAGTTTTTTTGCAAGCTTCATCATATTTCTTAAAGAGAATCACAATGCTGATTCCATTTCCAAGCCATTTATGTATCTATTTTTTCCGCACTGAATTATATTTAGAGAAGTTTTTCACATGATTATATGTGAAAAGGCAGTTTTATAAATGAAGAGTTAAGGTAAGAGGAGAATTAAGTCATTTTCTAATTATTCGTGAAGCATTTAAATTTTTTAAAAACATCGCATAATGATACGAATTACTGACCTAAATTTCCCCCTGGAGGACAGATTAACAAATGTTTCCGTAATTTCCCTCCCCCCGTGTAATTTAAATACGAGCTGTTTTCTCCTAAAATGCTTTCAAGGAAAATATCCTTCCCCATGCTTACACACAAATAGCCCTCGTATAATGAATTAAACAAACAAACATAATAGAAATAGAATGAAGATCTTTTTCCTTACCGAAGGTGACAGTAGTAACCTTGAGAAATGTCAAAATTTAAAGATTAATATGTCAACAGACTATAAAGAGAGGTTAAAGAATAGTGTAATAAATCAAATTACCAAGAATCAATTGATAAAAGAACTAAATTGTAAAAGAATGTGTCTCCACCGTGGAAATGAAAGGAATGACAGATATTTTAATCTCATATCAAAAATTAAACAAGATAACTTCCGGTTTTCAATTTTCAGCTGGTGAAAAATTAATGTTACTGCATTTAAGTATTTTGCAAAGCAGCAGTTTTTGCTTAACATTTAAATATTCCGAAAGATATAATGCTTCAGATATTCAATCACAAATGTTTTGTTTTGAAAACTAATTGTTTTAATAAAGCAAAATCAGTTATTTTAAAAAGAAGTCTGGAATGCAAATTCGTTCGGTCATAACTGAACTAGGAAACTGTGTTAAGAATATTTTTAACATTTCTTAATGTTAAGGTGAAAGAAGCTTCTAAAAATCTAAAATAAAAATAAATAAATAAATAAAAAAGTATGGAAGATCTTCTTTTGGTTCTAAACAACTTTCAAATATCCTTATTTTCTGCCTAAAATATAAATTAAGTAATCAAGTAGATTTTGATAAAAATTGCTGTCGATTTTATTTCATGAAAAGAAAAAAAATTAAATTACAAAAAAAAATTAATTATTAATGTAATAATTTCTATGTTAAATGCATCACTATATTTATTATTTCAGTGCTGTTTTCTGTTTATCAAAAAGATTTTTTATGTTTTATTTTCTAAATTATATATCATTATATGCATTAACTTTCTAAATGCATAAATTTTTGATTAAAATAATATATGAATTATGATGTGGTTTTGAATAACTACTTTGTTGAATACGGAGGAATGCAGATATAACTAATTTCATTGCGAATGCACTTACCTCTTCGTCTGAGGCAAAACCACACCTAGGGACGGCTCTGGCTCTGGAAGCCGAAGTATTTGAGTAAAAGAATTTTACAAATTACATGCATTTACACGATTTCAGATTGTAAAAAGAATGACTTAAATTTCATAATTTTATAAACATTTATCATTTGCTTTTAAAATAAATATTATCTGGAGATAATATAAGAATGAAAATATCAGATTTATATTTAATGTGTTTATATTTTATATTTAATGTGTTTATATGTAATTTATATTTAACTGTAGGGATTTATATTTATTTTAAATAACCAGTTATATTTAATTTGAAGTCCTTTCCTATAAGTCTTCATTCCTTTGATTCTCAGTGCCAGAATATTTAAATTTGGTAGAGTGCTTGAATTAATGCAAATTGTACCAGTGGGAGAAAAAGTTTGTATCAAGTTCCTAGAAGTAAATGTTAAAAAGTCTGTGAAAACTCTGTGAGTATTGTAGCGTGAGCTTCGGCTTAGTAGTTATTGTTGGTTAGACGTGGCATAGCTATTATTTTGTTGCCACTAAATTTATCAACGTTCTGTTAAGAAACAGAAAAGTCTGAGCCCTGTAGCTTAACTCTACTACTTGTTAATATCTTCAGATTTTGAGTTTAGTTCTTACTGTTTCCGTTTCCGCCGAAGCAGAGGCGTAGTGTATTAGCGTCGAGTTGACGCATTGTAAATAATTTAAAGAGTGTAATAAAGGGTAGTTTTAACCCTTCTTCTGTGCAATCACTACTCTCCAGATTTCAAACAAATCGTAGACAAGTAGACTTTACAATTGAATCACTGAAATTATGAGTTTAAAGTACAAAATATCAAATGTGAGTAGGATGTATTAAATAATAAAAATCAATTTAGATGAATGACAAATATTAACAACATTGAGTGCGAGTTCTGAATTTTAGAAAATAAGGAAACTCTGTTTAAAAATATCTTAACAAATAAGCAGCAAATCTATTTTGAATAATTTAAAAGATAGATGAGTATTTTAATTGGATATAATATACGGATTAGAATTTTTTTAATTATGTTGTGTTAAGTAAACCAATAAAAGTCAATTTCAATTTAATCTTAGTCTGAACGTAACTAACTTCATTTCTTTGATTAAAATTGTTTTTCTCTAGCTTCTCGTTTATTCCAAATAATAAATTATCTAACATGTCCTAACTCACATCGCAGAGGTAAATAAATTATGCTGCGTAAGACGATAATCTAAATTGATCCGCAATCACGTGAAGCGAAACACTTTGATAGTTTAGAACAGAAAAGTAACACATTAAAGTCTAATTATCCAAACGATTACACAACTCTAATGTTTTTCTGTATGATTAATTGGTCATTAGAAAATTCGATTGATCAACTTCTCTAAAGATAAACATCGCAATTTCTGTAAAAAAAACGTACACGTGTTCCTGCTAAAGTGTTAGGTTTTCGTACAACAATAATATTTGGTCCATGAATGATTTGAATTTGATTTGATGACACACTCAAAATACATTCGTGTTCAAATTTAAGAAGATTTGCAAATTATGTTTATTTTTACAAAAATCTATTGAGCCAAAGGTACTAATTATGCAAATATTTAGAGTCGAATACATAAACATCCACCTGCGTGTGTGCGGAGATGTGATTGTGGAGTAGATATATGTGGAAGAGGGGTTTTAGGCGATTTGTGGGCTCATATTTCTTTACGATATTCGCCATATTTACGACATTCGCCAATTCTCGCAAGAGTAGGGTAAATTTTATAATGTATAAAGTAAAATGAAAGCCACAAACATATGGATGACCGAATGAGATGGAGAATTGTTTGTAGATTTACCGCAGGCCAAACAGAAGCGCAGATAGCTCCAGAGCTCAACGTAAAGCCCATTTTTTGGTTGCAATATGTGGAAACTGTTTCAGGACACTGGATTCATATCGAGAAGACCTGAGCAAGGTCGATCAAGATCCACAACGTCGAATGAGGATCATTATTTGGCACATTGAGCGCAGGATACAAGACTACTCTAACATCACAACTATCACGTCAGCTGTATGCTGCCACTGAAACCGGGTTTCATAGTTTGCAGTTGCTTGAGGAATTCATAAGATAGAGCTGTATGCCAGACGACACGCTGTTTGTGCCCCTCCTGCTGCAGTACGCAAGAGAGGGACCTGTTGTGTAGATTTCTTAAGTATTATTTTACAATGATTAATGATTTTATTAATTTAAGTGAATAGGGAAATTTTACTGTTCTTGTTTGAGATTTAATTTTTAATTATACTGTAGTTTCAACTCTTTCATTTAATTTTGGTAAAGTTTATTTAATTTAGCAGACAGCTTGTTCAGCAATAGGCAGTTTTTGCGTTCTCACGGACGGAGAATTTTGGGGTCAAGGCTCGGCGGCCAGCTACATTTTTCGTCTCGTTATCTTGGGGGGGGGGGCGAACATGCGTTTTTATCGTTCAAAGGCGAACTGTTCTGGCGGCGGCGATTCTTAATAGAATTATGGGGTAAAGTATTCAGGGTGTCGCATTCGTTAACCGATTTACGTTGTAAACTTCTCTTAGTTTCGCGGGTGAAAATAGAGGCTTGTCACTGTGAAAAGATAAGACTGATTTTCTTAGAATTTTGGTTGGTATTTATTGCTATGGTTCTAGTGGTTAGAGGGGTTACTGTTTTGTGTAGCATTGGTGAATTTTAATTTTATGGATTTTTTGAACCAATAGTAATTTTAGAGGCGGTCCACTTTTCAGCGTCCCGAATTTTTAAAACTGGTCACACACAGAAAAAGAAGAATGTTTGCTGAGATTTTCGAGGAAAGAGAGAGGCTCGGCGGCCTTCCCCCGTCTCGGAGCCGACGCTGTCTGCTGTACAATTGCGGGTGTAAGATATTATAGGGGCGAGAACTTGTCTGAGAGCTCTGTGGGCTCTTATCGTTGCTTCTTCGGTGAAATTGACTGAAATCTTTCGGCTACGTCAATTCTCAGACGTTGGGATCGGTTTATTAGCGGATGTGTTTGCCTTTGGAAAAAAATCGTGCTCGATAAAAAACGGAAGGCTGTTCCCGTTTGTATTTTCTTCCCGTTATCGTCATCAGTGAACATCGAAAGAATGGTTTTTCTCTTTCGAAAAAAAGGGGGTGTTTTAAAGCTCGAATTGAAGCTCCTGATTACTATGGAGAATACAGAAGATGGGTCTACCACCCAGTTGGTGTTTTTTCCTGACGTCTTCCTCATCTTGGAACTGGAAAGGAAATGAAAGGCGGCTCCTGAACTGACTAGGGTGCAGGTTTATAAAAAGTATTCCATCGCTCGAAGGAGCTATTTTACAGTCGAAAATTTTCAACATTTGGTGCTATAGAACAGACATATAGTTTCTACGATGTCAAGAAGTGGTCAGACAGTTCCTCGGTATGCAGATTTTCCGTGAGCGATTATTTTTTTTCTCTCGTTATGTGTATTACTAATTTAACAAATTTAAGGGAGCGATTTTTATTTTTTTAATGTTTAATTGTCATATGTCATCACTTAAAATTTAATTAAGGGAGAATAAATGTGTTATTGTATCAAGAAATTTAATTATATCTATATGTCCGAAGATAAATATGCTGAGGTGTCACAGGTGAAAGAATAATAAGTTTATGTAAATTAGCTTTTCATTGATCTTAAATTTCCTGAGTAACTAATTGAAATAATCGTAAGTATTTATTAAGATTTTGGTAAGATTTGTAACTATTTAAAGATTGAAAATTATTTGTAAGTGCTTGATTATTGCTCAGTGGTAATTACGCAATTATTGTAAAGTGCATGACTAGTAATTTTCGGTACAATATTGATAGTTGTACAGATTGTCGTATGAGAATTTTACGAGTAATATTTTGGAAAATGTTTTTATAGAGGTAGTCTGATCAGCTATCCGTAATTAAAATTTTTGGAATATTAAATACATGTATGTTATTGATTTACTATTGTATGTTTTTTGTGTTATTATCTTGTGGTCACACATACGATCCTTTCGGAAAACATGGTTAAACTTCCATACGAACTGGGTAGTTTATTGTGGCGAAGGAGAATTTAATGGGGTTGGTAATTATACGATCAGATTTATTAATTTAACTGAACTAGTGTTTTGAATTCTTAGTGTGAGATTTATCTTTTCCTGGTGTTTTGATTTGTTCTGTGCTATGCTTAAATGAAAAGTGTTTGTGGCTATCTCTAAAGTTGAATTTAAATTGATGTGTTTTCAGGAAAGAGAGCCGATGAGTTAGTTTTAGCGAGAGATAGCATGTTGATGATTTTGTGTCGGTAATGCATTTTACATAATTATTAATCTTTTGATTTTAACAAAACACCAGGGAGGATATTTCCATTTTTTATTGAACTTAAGAGTTAAGAGTTCATATGATAAACTTTGTTTTACTGTGGTGAGGATTTATGAAAATTCAATCTAACTTAAAGTAATTAGATTCAAACACTTTAATTGTGTAATTTTTAGTTTGTCACGGCACTAAGAGAGGTTGGGTATGCAGTTAAATTTTAAAACTAAAAGAAAACACGTAATTTTTTTTCTTCGAAACAGACTAGACTTAAGAACAGCAGCGTGCCTTTTACAGATGAGTCGAGATTCAGCATGGACACTGATTCTCAGTGTACCTGTACCTAGAAAAAGCATAGAATATGATGTTGCATATCCGATAATCATGCTCACATAAAATGACTTTTGAATCTCTTTGTCTGTTATAAATGTCTACTCATACCAAACTTCATTAAAACTATTTCCGTTAGTTTTTCAGGAATTCTGCATAATATACAAATTCTCTTAATTTCGCACACGGGTGTATTACACTTAGTTAAATGTTTTCTTTATTAATAACTGGGGTAATAGAAATTCAGTTTTATGACGTTGAGTATATTTGGACTAATTGCTTGTGATTCATTAGTACTGTAACTGACAGGTCTCAAAAATTCTGTTCGGTAATGTAAAAGAAAAGCCAGAAACTATCCGCATTCTTCTGTTTTAAATTAAATTATAGAAATGTAATGGTTTAACAGGTACGTCATTTACCTACATCGTATCTTTCCTTACGATGTACTTGATCTGAAGGACTACAAGAAAGAAGAAAATTTAGAAGAAAATTCTGTTGGTCGGGCAACCATTTATGCACTAATTGCAACACTCCTTTTGTCCTTACAAATTCAAAGACCCCGTAAAACATAATTTATTAGTTCAAAGATTTGGTAATCAGAGAAAATGAAAGCTCTGGGTTGTAGACAGCCTGTTCCAGAACCTCGACATCTAAAATGTTAATGGTTTCAACGTCGTGCATTCAATATTTTGCAGTACTTGTTCTCGGCCCCATCTCACACAGGTGTTATAGAAGCCGAGCTCATCAACTTGATTTAATAGACTGAACCAAAACTTATCTTCATAAAACTTGCTACCTCATCAATGGTAACTAACCTCCTTTTTGCACAACATACTTATCAAATCACTTTAAAACTTCTGGCTCTACTCAGATGAGCATCTACTTCATCGAACACTGTACCCTTATCATTTTTAAAGTTTTTGATGAATATAAGCTCCTGGTACACATTTTTACCAGAGAAATCGGAACTCTTTATTCCTCCATGTTGCATAGCTGTAGCTAAGAGCCCCTCTCAAAACAAAGCTGATAAAAAACAAGGAAAGCAATGGTCAATATCAAACTTTGATTCCGGGACAGCAGTATTATACCTGTAAGCATATATGCGCTAAAAGGAGTATGACAAGACTCAAGAATTTTTATTGAAGAAGTGTGGATAATTTTCATCTCATCTCCGTAACGGCCCAACTGAAAAAGACACGGCTTAGCTTCATATACATGAAACGCGAATATCTTTCGCGAATCATGAACGCGAATCTTAAGAATCTTTGGAAAATCGTCATTTGAAAATTTAAGAGGAAGACTAGCTATGCAGCTCATATATAATGAATTTGGTGTAACCTATTTCACCTTATATTTGTAATTAAACTGCTGTACACTTTCTTTCTGTTTTACTATACTGCTTTGATAGCAGTCTAAACGAAATTGACCTAATAAATATTTGACATTAACTTTAACATGATGTTTTATGCTATCTATTTAGCTAACACTCATGTACAATTCATCAGAGATGTACTGATGATACTACATAATAAAATGAATATTACAGTAATGATCTTTCGAAATAGTAAGTGGTGAAAATCATAAACATAAAAACAGAAACACCAAAATTATTCATAGTGACTTTGGTTGCTTAAGTGCCACCCTTCCACATTGAAAGTATATTACATACCATTAAATTTCTAATAGTTATTTTTAACTTTGAAATCCTTTCCTTTAAATTCTTGTTTCCCACCTACAACTCCCTGCCAGAAAGTGATCTCAGTGTCGCGTTTCATGTATATGAAGTAGAACCAGTATTTCATAGCAAGTCAGTCACTTCCATAGAAGAGTTGAGAAGTTCTCAGTAGAGAATGTTCTGGCTTCGGGCCACGTCGTAGCTTTAAGCCTATCCTACTACGCTCGGCCATAGTCTTACGTGTCTGTTAGTATTCATCAGTGATGTTTAATTACGGGCTAACTCGGTTAGTTATCTTTATACAGATTCTGCTAAAATTTAGCTAGTTAGAATTAGTTTAGTTTCTTATTATCCATCCTAAGCCCAAGTGGTGGCTTTCTTGTAGGCCCGAGAAGGGGCCGACTCTTACTATTGTTTGAGTAAATAAAAGGGTATTTTAATCCTTCTTTAACCTTATATTTTATAGCTGTATGGAGTATCCAATAAGTATAGCGAATAGTAGACAGACAGCTAAATAATAGTTTTAGTAGCCAAGCAGACGTAAATTAACAAGACTTTATATTCTCTTCCTCAAATTTTAAAATAGTACTATACGGTTTCGGTATATTTTGTGGAGGATGTTGTAATGGTAAAATGCCTGCCAACTGCATTTAAGAGATGCTAGATTCGAGAATGTTTTGAAATTATTAATGTAACAGAAGCTATGATTCAATATGTATTCGATCACTGCCTTAAGGAAAATGCTGACTCGACTTCTCTGGTGAAGGAACGAGCATAATATGCAAAGAAATTGTCGTGGTTAAGAAAGTCGATACGCGTCCCTTTTTTGGAAGCTGTGATGAAACATAGAAAATGTGTGCAAACAGATCTCCTCTATTCCTCAATATCCTAACTCTCGGACGTATTAATCCCACTTTCATACTAATACCTCAGTCTGATGTGAAATGAACAGTAAAGGATATCAGATTCTCATCTGACTGTTTTAGTTGCTTTAAACAGCTACGGCCGCATTGAAGCTATCTAGAGACGTCGGCTGGAACGACAAAATAAAGGCCGTCTACCAACTAAACCAACTAAGGCCGTTTCTAAAAAGAGATGATTTTCATTGCTATTTTGTGCCTACAGATTTATCCCGGAACTTCTACTGTCATATATTTGCTAATGCATTTCAGAAATTTCGCAATGCAAATCCCTATTCTTTAAACAGGGATACTAAATATGATCCTATATATAGATTCCACTATATATGAGTTTGAAAAAGATTACTAAGGTCCTTTTTTCTATAAATATCGATTTTAGACATGGATTTCCAGTTACAGAGTTTCTCGGAAGAATGCACAGAAATTTACTCTCGGCAGTTCAGTTGTATAAATGCAAAACTGAATGTTTACCTTGTGCCTGTAAAACGAAATATACAATTGGTGAAATGTTCACTAAGCTTTAATAAGGTAAACATAATTAAAATTTTATATATTTTCATATTGGCCTCTTATAGCATAATGACCATTTTATTAGTTGAATATGCGCAAATTCGCAGAGATACTACTTATTAATTGCCTTATTGTGCCGTAAATAATGAGTACCGTTTTACTTCTTATTCACTGTTAGCTTCTTTTGTAACGAAGTAAATAATGAGTACTGTTTTCCCAGAATAGAAACATCAAACTCTAAAATCAGCAATATTTTTCTGTACGTTTTCATTAATTTCTGTCATAATCGAATCGGAACTGCTTAGAAATAGTCACGGAGAGATGATATACGCTGGTTTGCTTTTCGAAATATTCTTGAAATTTGATCGTCAAGGTGTGATCCTTTTTTGTGTTGAACTTTTATGACGCAGTATTATTTCACTCATGAGAAACAAAATGATTTCAAAAAATTATTATTTTACCTTAAGAATCTTTGTAGTACAAATCTATAACAAATATTAAAACAAAAAAAAAGAAATTATGCAATCCCCTGTCTTTACAGCAGGTGTAATGAATGATTATAAATCCCTAATAAGATTTTACATCTTCACTTTTTGGTCTAGGGTCGAAAAGTGTTTTGCAAGTGCTTATTTTAGAGTTGCTTTCTCCTTCTTTACTAATACGATTAATGTGCATTATTCTATTTACGGCAGTCTGATTACGAGCTAGAGCACTAGGAAATGTGTGCCAGCTTAAAGCAAATAAGCGCTGCAAATTTTCTCTAGAACTCAACATCAAGCTTTATCTAATTACTTTATAATTGATAAATAACTTACTAAATACTCTTGAAGAAGATTCTAGGTAAACAGTCATGTCCGAAGGCTCCGAGCCAATCTAAAAGCAGTTGATAAATGCTTTTAACACGATAATTGACCCAGTAATTCAATAAGCAGAGGTTAATGCATGTCATTAATATTAAGCCTGAACCTGCTAACTTAGCAAACATAACTCTTTTTTTTTGTTGTTGTTGTTTTTTGGAACAGGATACTGCAATCAGGAAGCAGAGGAGTATTTACAACTATTATTTCCTTACTGAAAAAAACGAAAAAAAAATGTCCGACAAAAAAAATGTCTGAAAGTTTTCAGATTTTACATTACCTCCAAGTGGGCGTTTTCTTTACGTTTTGTGTGTTACCTTTAATTATTAAATCTCATGCTCTTCGCGCTTAAACCACAAAATTGAATTCAACAGCAATATCGCAAAATAATCTTAAAGTGAGCACATCTTTAGAATTTCCGATACAGTCTCGTGCGCTGGAGATTTTTTTTCGTACAGTGTTGTCGTTCCTGGCTTTAAAATCGTTGAATATGTTATTCAAAAATTCTTTTATGTCTGACAAAATACGAAACAGATAATAAAACAAATCCAAATTAGGGCTTCCAGATGCCCTATTCGGTAGAACATCACGTTAATTAAACTTTGATGGCTCTAGGTACCCTTTTTTCTTCAAAATGAGAGAAACATACACACATTTATGCAGATACTTCTTTATTTAATTCCTTTAAATATAATACAGGGCTGTAATATTTAGTGGCAACAGTTTGAAACTTGACTCAACGGAAAATGCCAAAACGAAATAAATAGCCCTTCTGTGCTAACGCGCTTCGGCTAAAAAACTTTTTTATAAATCTGAGAGCTTCCAGATTTTATATTACTCCCAAAAGGGAGCTTTTTAAGATTTTGTGTATTACCTTCATTTATTAAATATCATTTTTTGCACTTAAACCACATAAAGTTCAATTTGTCGCAGAATTCACACAATTCAAAAATATCACAAAATACTTAAAAACAGCATATCTTTCTAATTTCCGATACGCAGTCTGGTGCACTGGAGATAAAAACGTTTTTTCCTGTACAGTGTTGCAGTTGCTCGCTTTAAAATCGTTGAATTTGTCACTCAAAAATTCATTTAAATTTTACAAGATATGAAGTAGATAATAAAACATATTCGAAATTTAATAGTTCTGCTTCCAAGTGTCCATGTTCGGTTGGAGGACAACGTTATTCAAAATTTGATGGCTCTGGGTACCTTTGTTTCTTCACAATACGAGAAACTTTCTTGCATTCACGCAGATTCTTCATTATTTAGTTTCTTTAAGTATAATGCATGGAGATAATATTTGGTGACAACAGTTTGAAAAGTGAATCGACGCAAAATGGCGTTTTAAAATTAATAGCTGTTCGGGCTAATTCCCTTTGGGCTAAAAATAGCATCTATGTTTCATGTGTATATATATATATATATATATATATAAATTCAAATAATTTTTAAGAGGAAAATTTATAATTCTTCCAATAATTTTCGCGCATTATGCCCGCTGAAAATTGATCTGTAAATATATAAAAAAGAAATTTAGAAGCAATGTTTCACAAAGATAAAAAATTGTGATTCAAATAAACTTGAAAAATCCTATAATAAAGAATTAGACGTATTTGAAAATGTAAATATCAAAATAAATCATCACAAGAAAAAACAAAAAAGAACATAAAAGGACAAGAAATAAGAGGAATCCAATGAACTTCGACATAACGTCGTCAAGAGGAGATATGTGAAATTTAATTACAATTACGTTTACGAATTTACAATTCCTAACGACAATTAGGAATTTAATTGCGTTTTGCCACCGTTTAAGATGTGACCGTCGGTTTTAGTTGACCATATATAAATATTTTGAAATTAAAATGCATTTGGGAGATGACTTTTAACTATGTAAAATATGAAATATAAAATTTGAAATTCAAAATTCGGACTTCCAGATGTACATGTTCGGGTGGACCAAACGTTTTTGAAAATTCAATGGCTCCAAATACCATCATTTCTGACATACTGCCAAGAGCATACATACATACATGTTGATTCCTGATTATTTGATTTCTCTAAAGATTATACAGGAGAATAGCATTTGGTGGCAACAATGTGAAAAGTGATTAGACGTTTATAGATGTGCATGAGAATAAATACCTCTTTAGTGAATTTATAAGGTATTCCTCCCGCCTTCTTCGCATGCCCTTCGTGGTGTAGTAGTCAGTACACTCGAGGCGTAGCAGAGAGGTCCGTGGTTCGATTCCTGGCGAAAGCGTTGCACATTTTTCAATACTACTGCTTGAGAAATAACCTAATGTCTCTACAATTTTAAATCGATTTTTGCATAGTAACGTTATTTGCATTTTTTTTTAAATCACTTTGC
>KK116906.1:802982-848498 GCA_000611955.2 Stegodyphus mimosarum
ATGCCACATCTGTAGCAGCACTTATTGCGGCGCGTGGTGGCCACACAAAATACTGATTCTGATCTCTTATTCTTGTTTGTTTGCTTTGAACATTTAATCATTTATTTGTACCACTACCACTCAACTGTGTATTAAATTGCATTCAATTATGACGATTCCTTCTTGGTGTTGCAATTTTCACAAACGTGAGTGTACATGAACTTCTGAGTGAAAAATTATTAAAAATGTTTTACCAGTTACTTCTGTGAATATGATCTCAGTATGCATTACAGACCCAGATAAAACATTCTATTTCTTATATCTTAAATCTGTTAAGTTATTGACTGTCATTATAAAACTATTTTAAGGGATATTCCGGACAATTCTGATCCGTTATATCTTCATTACAGTTTTCTTTATTGCAGAAACAGCTAATTTCAAAAAAGTTTCTTTTTTATTGCGCGCTATAAAAAGGCGCAGAGAAAAAGCTAAAGGAATACCTACATTTCCTCTTTTTTGTTCTACATATAGCGACTGTCCCGAAAATCTCTTTATGTTTTAGAATTTTTGTTGCAGGATATTCCTTTTGATGGAAATGTACTGCCTTCAGTAGAAAAGTAAATCAGGCTAGAGAAGAAATAATAACTCAGAATAAAAAAATAACATTTCTTCTGTGACCAGATTTATTTTTCTAACGAAAGTGGTATGTTTCGACTGCAACTAATTTACAAATCTCTTGCAAGAGAAATTTTCACTCACACGCTTGCACTGTATTTAATTACAAATTTTTATTTTTGTTTCAATATTTCCTTTTTCTGTCATTTTAGCCAATAGAAGTTACAAGCAGGGAAAACCTTTGCACCGACTAGAAACTACACAAAATTAATTAATCTTATTATACATAAAATGAGAGGTAACAAGGATACACGAACAGAAGCTAATAAATCTGGAAATTTAGTAATGTTTCTATCGCCAGATGTTTGGATTATTATTCTATAATTTAGTATAAACTAACTACAAGAAACTTCTTCCTGTCTGCAAAAGATTTCTAAAATAGAGGGACCATCTAATGAACTTTTAGTTTCATTAATTAGATTATTTTCAGTTTTTTGTTGATACACTTTTCATATGTATGTTAACGCAATGTGTGAAACGCCGGCGTTCTATAGAATACCAAGATCTTTTATATAGAATGTCTGACGTTTAAGGCAAAGTATGAAACATGAGAATTATTATAGACTTTACCTATAGGTATTCTGCAGACGACAAATGCTATTTAGGTAAAGTATAAAAGCAATTATTTGAAACCCGTGTATTTTTCAAAAATGCAAATGTTGTTTTGAAATAATAATAAAAACGTTCCAGTAAAAACGTTTTTTTATAAAACTACATGAATGTTGTACAAAATAACTTTATGTTTTTTTATAAAAAAACCCAAAATTTTCGTAACAAATTTAAGAAATTCAAATCAACCTAATTGTTACAATACGTTGTTGTTGTGTCCAGTATCGCATGAAACAGTGGTTACCAGTACTCCGAAGAGAGGTTGGACTTCAATTTTCCTCCTCCACTTTCGAGGTAAAGCGCCCCGGGGTGGGGAGCCGGGGGTCTCCCACCAAACCACACGAGAGGACTTTCGGCTCGCCGCATAGACAGAGTACCGCCATGCAGCACCGACACTATACCTCACACACATCTTCTCCGGGATTCGAACCTGGGCCCTTCGTTATCGTAGTAGGCTCCGGGTCTTGAATCTGGGCTTCTCGAATATGCGACGCGTGTGCTACCCTTACACGACGAAGGCATACAGAAAGAAAGGAGAAAATGCTTTGTAAGTTGAATCTCTTATTTAAACATTACTACAACTATTTTTGCTATGTTTGCACATTCTATCGAATTATAAATTAGCTTTTTGTGAGGGAAACCTATGTTATTAATAGTTTTCTCTTAGCTTCCATGTGCAGTCTTGAATCTATATATGCACATCTAACGTATATAGGTAAATAGGTACAATATGGGACAGTCCTGTATCTCCCGTTCTAATGGGCCGATTGACAAAATTTAATTTGAATTATCATTCATGTCTCGTAAGCTTGACTTGGTTAGATAAGTAGATTTATGTATAGACGAAATCAGACTTTTTCTTAAACGACATATCAATTTTTTTCATATTTCGATTCTGTGACTCAAATAATGCCTAAATATTAACTTTTAGTAACCTATTTTCCTTTCCCCTTCATTGTGCACTAGCCGAAAGACAGATGCATCGTTCATTAATTCAAATAATTTAAACAAACTGCGTAAGTAGATCATGGGAGATAAAGAAGTGTGTGTTTTTTTTTTTTTTGTGTAGGCATGTGTTTGTAGACTGTAGCTCTTTCTGTATATGTATAGTGTCTGTGCAGATTGTATCTCTCTCTGTATAGACTTCCTTACTGAAAGTTTAATAATAAAAATATTAAATACTCACCTTCCCTTTATTTTGATAGACACTTCAAACTGCATAAATATTCCTCCCTTTTCTTAACAATCGAAAGCTAAAAGAAAAAAAATATTCGATTATCACAAGATGTATAGACAAGTAAAATTCTTAACATAAAACTAACTGAATTTCGTTTCTGGTTATGTTAATTTAATAGATACGTATCTAATCATTATACAGAAATTGATTAATATTTTCCTTTTAAAGCATCATGGGAAGTTTGCAGTTTTCTTTTTGTTTTTAATATTTTTCTTTCTTTTTTTTTATTTTGTTCAGAAGAGTGTTACGGATTCCAAATTAATTTTTATCTTTTATATTGCAGAATGAAAGTATAAATGTTTGAAAAACGTACGTAGTTGAAACGCTTAATTTAATGTCGTGACTTACGTCACTTATCTGACACTAACGTTAGAATAAGCCCACGAAATCGATGGTGGCAAGAACAACACGCTTGCGCCTGTCGTTGGCAGGAGCCTTGAGCACCACACAGGTGATAGTACATCTTTTTTCAGTTCCCCCCCCCAAATTTGAAGGAGAATACCACGGGAGAAGGGTTGGAGGTCTCATACCCCTTTACGTTACCAGCAACTTTTCGAGAGAGCTTTGAGCTCAGTGTATATTTAAAGAGCCCCACTCTGCACAGATACTATACATTTACAAACAACCATGTCGTTTCCGAGAATCGAATCCGAATGCTTCGGTACAGCAGTCACCGTCGTTGACCACTATCTCGATTGTGCAGCGCTTAATATAATGTTTAGACTAAATTTCTACATCGAAATTAGTAATTTTCAAAACACGTTATCACTATTTTTCCGGGAACACTTGGCCATGTGATTTTTTATTTTATAGTATTTTTAATTCAATTACATCTGCAAAGGTTGTTTTGCTGTTGATTGAACTATGATAAAGTACATGAAGACTATCTTTTAAGGAGAAAAATGCCATTGTGGATGATCTTATAACACAAGCTGTCTCATATTCAGTTACGAATAGGAAATGCCACGAAAAAACAGCTATGCAGTCTGCAGTCAGCCCGTTTGTCTGTATTCGAACTCAGGATAAAATCCCACAATTCACAGCTTTACCCACTCGAAGACTGGTGGTGTACAACTAAAAAAGGTGAAAACGTTGCCATTTCATAAAATGAAATGTTAGCAATTAAGGAAAAATTGAAAAAAAAATACTGTAAAATAGTAATTTTTTTAGTATTTCAGTACCTTTTACATAATTCTTTTACATCTATTTATTCACTTTTCATGAGTTTATCATACAAGATATATTGAAATATATTATACATGATTACAGAAAAAGATTGACAGTATTTTAAAAAATAATAATATAAAAATTTTAAACTTATAAAATTGATATACGTAATAAAATATAGTAACATTAATTTTTGTTGAAGTGAAATAAAATATATTGTTATGAATTTTGTATATATGTAAATGATTTTAGGGAAATTATATGCGAAATTGTAGTATTTCTGTATAATGTAACATGAAATTTTTGAAAGGTAAGACGCTTTGCCGGAAAAATAAGTATACAGGGACAAATCTCGTTAATAATTGAATAAACGGCTATCTCGCTAAATGGGGGAGATATCGCCAAGTTGGCGATGGTTTTGGCGACTAATTTTTATCCCCAAATTTGTCTAGAAATCGCCAAAAGTCGCTAAAGATGTCTACAATTTGGTGACATTTTGGGCCGGTCCCTATATAACTTTAATTGGCCCCTGTATGTAAATATAACCTTGTATGCCTTTCAGTAATTTCGAGAGATGGAAGATACTAGAGATTTCTTGGGGGCCGTAGGAAAATTATGTAAGGCAGGTGACAGCATCAATCTCTGAGTAGAAGTTGTTTAGTACAGCGTGAGTTCAGAGTTCAGAGTATTGAGATATCTCCGTGTTAGCTTCGCTCTTTAAACGGGCTTTGCATTGCGTTGTGTTTAACGTTCTTAGTAGTTTGAAGTGCAACTATGGATCGCACCCTGTGACGCCTATTTCGTAAAGTAACATTTAGCAAGCTATCATCGGTCCTGCATGTTTTGAATCTATTTCGAACCTGTACTCACGCAAAAGTATGAATGAGATATTTTTAATCCACAGAAGGAAAATGTGAATCACCCTTCGCAACGCACTACTAATGCAAGTAATCGAGAACGTCGACGAATTTTCTAGTCACATTATATAGAGTTACATATTAAATGTTCATGAATTTACGTAAAGCAAATGCCTGACATACATTAAACTTTCTTTAAAATAATCTCCAGAAACATCTGGAAGTAATATTTTTATCTCCTTTCCAAAAAAAATAATATTAAACACAAGCAGATAAACTGTCCCAACGTTTACGATCTTCCAGAAAAAGTTAAATACTTTTTCTAATTAAAATCATCATAAAAATTTAGAAAATGTATTCTCTAAAGCAAGATTTAGAGAAACATTTGTTTGAAAACAGCATTAAAAAGGCAGAGATGAAACAACTTTATGTCAAATTTCGTTCCTTAGATGGAAATGTTTTAAAATTTGCTTTTCATCCTGCATTATTTAGTGAGACATCCAGTTTGGATTTTAAAATATTTATACGAAAGCGCTTTTTTTCTGTCTTTTACCGGCGAAGGTTTTCTGTTTTCACATGGTTTTACGAAAACCCAACTTCAACAGACGTTTCTTTAATATAGAGGTAGTTTTTTTAACCACAATTTCTGTTATTTTATAAAAATACTTTTTTATGCTTGTTTAACGTTAAAATAATTATGCTGGTTGACATTTTTTGGTAGTATGTAAATCTAAATTTCTTTTATGAGTTTTCCTCTTTACGAATATTTCATCTAAAGTCTATTTTTAAAATGAATCGTCAAATTTCATGTAATTGATTAAAAATTATGCAAAACATTTATAACTAGTTTAAGTTTGCATTTAATTAAAATATTCAATGATGAAAATTTTGATTAACTAGTGTCTAGTTTGCATGCAATTTGTCATGGAGAGCAAACTAAAGCGATTTAATTAGAAGGACATTCTAAATGTAAATTGATTACATTGTACTCTTTAAATCAGGGGCTTCGAACTTTTTTGCCCCTAAGAGAACATTCTAGAATATCTGTTGGATGGTTTTCAAGGTAAATGTATAGTTGGATACAGTTAATAATACACGAACACAAAAAAGAGATCGGTTTCCATTTTGCTTTGTGCTGGTATCTGTGTTGGACGTAATTTCTATTTCATTAAATGGTTTTATTAAATTTCATTGAATGATTTTAAGTTCAGCAATTGCGTTTTTCTTGTGTTTTTTTGTTTTTCAGCCTCGTAGTAAACAGCGATCATCATTGATCGAGTATCCGAGTTCGGCAGAGATAGGATAATGGCCTACCGAAAGTGTGGATTATCTTTCAGGGAAATCGGAAATCGTGTTGTACGAAACCCAAAAACTGTAATGCGGATATGTGACAGTTGGATGCAGGAGGGCACGACGGACCGACGTGTTCCATCGCATCCACCTCAGTGCACCACAGGAACACTGGGCGCATGGCAGTGACGGATCGCTCACTCACATCACGAACCATAGCACAGCACATTCAGTCTGTAACGCATCATCCAGTGTCTGCGCGTACCATTCGACGCCATTTACAGCAGAGTGGTCTGTCCGCAAGACGTCCATTGCTTCGTCTACCCTTGACGCAGTACCACAGGCGTCTCCGCCGCCAATGGTGCGATGAAAGAAGGATGTGGACGGCAGAATGAAATGAAATTGTCTTTACTGACGAGTCATTTACATGACGATTTCTGCAACACCACGATGGTCGGATTCGAGTCTGGAGACACCGTGGACAGAGGATGCTGAACAGATGCGTTATGTACCGCCACACTGGTCCTGCACCGGGTATAATGGTATCAGGCGGTATTGGATATCTCTCTCTCACTCCTCTAGTACGCATTGCCGGTACTTTAAACAGCCAACGCTACATCTCCGAGGTGTGGGAGCCAGTTGTTCTTCCTTACCTTCAGGGCTTGCCCACAGCCATATTTCAACAGGATAATGCGCGACCACACGTGGCACGCATTGTCCAAGGGTTCTTCGTCAATCTCCAGATTGAATTGCTTCTCTGGCCGGCTCGCTCTCCGGATCTTTCGCCGATAGAAAACATGAACTCCATGGTTGTTCAACGATTGACCCAGATTATATACCAAGCTGCCACACCAGATAAACTTTGGCAACGTGTGGAAGCTGGTAGTGAAACCCTGTTTCATTAAATGGTCCATTTCATTAAAATGAGAAAACTTTCACATTGAATTCTTTTGAAAACTAAAATATATTTATTGTGATCGCACAACGACGGACACACGTTAAAAGATCGGCGGGCGCCATGATGTTCGCGGGTATAGGGTTAGGCATAGGAATATAAATATTACAGTACAGCAAAACATTCAAAGGCTACCTGTGAAAAAAAAATAATGGTGCATCAAACAGAATTCATACCACCGTTCAACAGTTGGAGCATCTGCTGTGGACAGTGAAAAAATTACGAAAAAAATTATGACGCTCAAGTCTTATAAGCGTCACTGATAGAATTTAAATATTCACAGAAATTTACAAAAAAATAATAATTCTGTTACATTCTATTAGGTTCTATAGCACAAAATGTGGATTATATATTATTATTATTATTATTATTATTATTATTATTATTATTATACAAATTATTTTTTACAACAAAAATATAGAAACATTATTTCCGCGCAATACGCTGCTGAAAAATTAGTTAATGACAGACAAAAATGTATAGGTTGTTTTCACGTTTGTTTTTGACTTTTGGGGAGGAATTTTTGGGATTGTACTGGTTTGAAATTTCATTTCTTTCATGCCTATGTGATCGATTTTCGATTTAAAAATTGATGCATCACAAATGTGACAAAACGAAAGAGTGAGGATTGAGAAACTTAGAGCTAATAGCTTTTCCGATGCTGCAACTAATATTGGAGATGCGTGATGAATGTTTAAAAGGTAACGCCAAACTTTATTTATTTTTAATTGATAAAGGTTAATGATATTTCTCAATCTCTTTATAGATGACAACATCGTGATATTTGTGAATAAAGACAATAGCTTTCCAGATCCAATAAGATTCTGAATAAAGTCTGCATTATTTCTATAGCAATGATATTCCAAAGCAAATCAAGCCATCTGGGGCAAGATTATATACCAAACTACTATGCTAAATGACTTCCCATTCTGCTGAGTTGTGGTCACACTCAGGATGTCGTGATAGTGAACTCAGAAGCGTTTCTCATGGAATGACTCCACATACTCTTCAATTTGCGGAGAACACTCAGACAGCGAAATATTTCAAATGATCTTATCTTCTGACTATGAGAAAAGCTCCTTATTTGGCAATCCTCCATGGTTAATAACAGCTGATATATAGATATAGCGAATGCATGTATTTTACTTGTTCGATTAGCAACGCAAATAAAAATATGAACTATAAGAGGGGCGTTTTGCGACATGCAAGAGATTATGGTAATGAATTTCATATAAGAACTTCCATAACTTAAAGAATTTATCAGTAACTATTAGCTTTTACAAGTTATATGGAACGCTACAAATGCGTCTTATATTTCCGACATGCAGTTTTTTTAATACTGCTAACATATACAACTTGATTAAACCATTTTATGAAAAATGAATTTCGAAACATTTTAAAAAGGAACAGGTTCTACAGATTTTAAAATACTCATTCTAAAACATGAAACACAAAAGTTTAATTCCTATGTGACAAATACTGGTCGGTATATTTAATTTCAAGCTATACATTTTTACTTCCTTGTAAGAAGCAAAAGGGAAGTATTATAATCGCAAAAACTTTCGAGGTTGCAATGGGCCGCACCAAAAGTATATAAATGTAATATATAACAAGAATGAATGTAGAAGCTATGAAACATTCGAAACCTCTAAAATTCTATTTGTAAAAGCACGGTTGTCTTAAAACTTACATATTAAATAGAATCAAAAAACCATTATTAACAATAAAACATGACTAAAAAGAAAAAAATAATATATGAGAACAATAATTGAATATTTAAAAAATGTGGGAAAAGTAGAACTTGCAAGAAAAAGTAATATTTGCAAGAAAAATGGGAGATGTACAAAAAGATCAAAATGGCAATATTCCATTGAGAGTCACACAACAGTTTCGTCAGGGGAAACGTGCTATGCAACTCCCACTGAAACATCACCTCCACGTGTTTCAACAAACGACCAATTGAGATAATTAACGCGGAAAATAATTTAATGATACCTATAAAATCATTTAATGCTAATCGAAATCGTCTCAATTGGGCGTTCCTTTTCCCTACGCGTGGAAGAAAAGTTAGAAGGAGAAGTAACATACAACATAGTATTTCAATTTTTTTTAATAGTAATACATATAAGAAACTAGGCAACAAATACTGCAAAACTGTCTCATGACTCATAAAATTAAGTAAAGAACTTTAGAGATCTAAAAACTGTGATGTGTTAGAAGAAAAACTTCAATTAGAATTCTAGAAGGATTGAAACCTAGAAACGTTAAAAGTAATTTTACAGTCGCCTAGTAAAAATCTGAAATACTATTAGTCAAATGTACTATTAGGAATACTATAAGATATATATACATCCACTCTGTTACTCGGCACAGTCAGCTCAGTTTTTGATTCTTATATGCTGGTAAATTGTGGATTTTTGCTTAAAAAATTATTGAATTATGTTATTCTTATCTTCCGGTTAAGATTTTATATGCCTTTAGTAAATCTGCATGCAAGATTTGTAGAATTATCAACAATTTAAAAGTTGTTTTGATAATCTAGAGAATCTAAGCTTTTCAACTGCAAAGATAACGCCTTCTTTTATTATGGCGAATTAAATCATGCTTAATCGATTCTTTAATGTATTCGAAGAAATAAGTGCTTAAGATTTACTTCGTAATTTTTAATATAGATATTTTGAGTTTTTATGTATTTTTGCCTTGTTGCGAAGTAAGAAGTGAATTCATTGAATGAGAAATACTAAATCGTCTGTGAAAAACTGTCTCTTTTTTTGTTTGTTTGTTTAATTTCTTTTACACATCGTTGAAGATTTAGTATAGTATTTGAATAGAATGCGGCAACGATTAGGTAATTCTCCAGATGATATATATAATTTTTGTGCGTTCTGATGAGTTATAAAATGAATGAGATATAACGCTGTTAAGTGAAACTAGCGTCAGAATGTCGCTGCGGTAAACAAATCCAGTGAATTTCAAAGAGTGCATTTATTCTATTGTGATTTATGAGCTATCGATGAAGTAGATTTAATTGAATCCAATAAGTTTAGATGAAATGCAAAATACGTATTATGTATTTAATATTCCGTACAAGGAAGTCATGTGGTGTATACATCAGATTGTTTTTAAGTAGGCAACGCCGAAACCCTAACGTATCATTTGCCTTGAGAGGTCGGTTGAAAAGTTGACTAAATTACGATTATTTGATGCTGATGGCGTTTACCATTTAAGGCACTTCAGTGATATTGCTTTGCAATTTACTAGTATCAAACATTCTTTACCTTAAAAATTTCTCATCTGTGGTGCAGCGAAATTATATTTCACACGCAGTTTGTTAAGTTTTTGAATGTATATTAATGGTAATTTCATGCATTTTATTTTACTTTAAAATCATACTCTAATAGTCATGAGGTGAAGGGCTGTCTGCATGAGCGTTTTCGTGATTTTCCCATGTGCAACATGTACAGGAGCCAGTTTTGCTTAGAAAGTCCTAAATGAAGGCATCCCTATGAGTTGTATATGTTCCAATACTTGCGTCTGGTACTATTTTCTGATATACGAATTCTGTAAGGTTCTATAAATAAGATCATAGTTTTGAAAATCTGTATAAGTGAAACATCTTTGTTAGTTATGTACAAATTTGAACATTCGGCTCTTCAATTTATGTATTACATCTACATTTTAACAAAACATGATGTCTTATTTTAAATTTAAATATTTTTGTCAATATTGTCTTACAGGAATCAATATTTTCGTGCTTCAGTTTTAGAGTGAGTAGAAACTTTTTAATAATATAGAACAGTATGGAATGGGAAAGCATAAATTGTTGAATTTGGTAATTCTCGCAAAGTTTCCTTTCTTTTCGTCTTCTTTTTTATTTACTTATTTATGTATTAGATTTTAAGATGCCAAAACATGAATACTTTCCTTATTTAAATCATTTCTGTAATTTCAAATATACGTCTGCGACGAATAGTTGCGAAAATAAAAACTTCGATGAAACATTTATAAATACAGCACACTCTGCACAAACAAAAAAAAACGAAGCGGGAACAGTTCTATATCTCCAGTTCTACTAGACTGCTAGACGAAATTTAACTTGCATTTCACATGTCTCGAAAGCCGGATTTAAGATATCTGCTAGATTTACATTTACCGTTGTTCTATCATATATATTTTGACATAAAATCGGATCTTTTCGGATATAACATAATGATTATTTTCCATATACGATTCTACGATCAAAAGAATGGCTAAATAATAAATTTTGTAAAATTTGGTGAGGTACTCACCGCGAAATTTACAAATTAATCTTGACGTACTTTTTTCAGTTTGCGCCGATGATAATTCACTTTTCAAAATTCTTAATTTATGGCAACCTATTTTTCTTTCCCTTCAATGCGCTCTGACAGGAGAAAAACAATGTATCGTCTATTATTCCAAATAACATAACCACAAAGTCCTTAAACCACATTTGGCATTACTGTCACACATAACAAGTATCAGAAATTTGAAAATGCGACAATATATAAATTCATGTACATCTTGAGAAATTTTTTGCAGGTATGAAAATCTACTTTTCTACAGGTATGTCTAGAAATTACTTTTTTCTGTTTTCACCAACGATAATTCACTTGTCGAAATTCTTAATTTATGATAACCTATTTTTCTTTCCCTTCACTGCACTCTGACGGGAGAAAATCAGTGCATCGTCTATTATTCCAAATAACTTAAACACAAAGACCTTAAACCACATTTGGCATTATTATCACTTATTACAAATATTCGAAATTTCAATACGCGCCAATACTTAAATTCATGTACATATTGAGAAATCTTTTGCATGTGTAAAGAAACTAATTTCCTACGGGAATGTCTAGAAGTACATATACTTAAAGGTGTGGGAAGAATTTTCATAAATATATACTAAGTTAAACAGAATGCAAGAAAAATATATTAAATATGTGGAAATTTAATTTTAGTCGAAGTGCTTTCAGGGATTAAAAATTATTACCTTCTTGTACTGCAACTAAACTGTTAAAAACTTGACGAAATTACAACCAAGTACAAATAATTGTTGCTGGCTAAATTAAACAACCTTCGCAATGAAACGATTTCAGTGCTCAATCGGATTTGATTACAGTGCAGAATCTCATCTTCTTGGAACGCATGCACCAACGTGAGACCCTAGCTGAATCTAAGTGACTCATCACTGTATGCAATAAGAAAACAGAGACCGTATAAAGGGTACAACAGGCACGTTTTTGAGGAACTCATATCATTAAACAGAAAAAAGTGCTTACAGAACTTCTTGTGCTTACATTGTAGAGTCATTAGGTTATTTCGGAAGAAGGTGAGATGAAAAATCAGCAACGCCTTCTGCGGGACTTGAACCACGGACCTCTGGAATATGCCCCAGCGTGCTAACCACTACCGCACGAAGGCATGCGAAGAAGGCGGAAGAAATACCTTATATGCTCCCCCTTTTAAAAGGCGACTGGGAATTATGTGACCCAATCGCCAAATCCTGGTGGTGGAGAATCATCATCCACAACCTTTTTTAGTTAGGGCGCCAGTGCAGAGACAGTAGGATTTTTGATGCAAGAGAGATAAAAATGAGCAACACCTTCGCTGGGATTCGAACCACGAACCTCTGGAATATGCGTCCAGCGTTCTGACCACTACACCACGAAGGCATGGGAAGAAGGCGGGAGAAATACCTTATAACATAATTAGCCAGTTTTTATTGCGTAACTCGAAAGATAGAATTTCGTATTAGAACAGAGTTTGATCTTAAGTTAGCCAATGGCTACACAGAAGTGAATAACGCGCAGAATGTTTCTAAACCTATAGATCCATGACAAGAATTGGCAAGAATAAAGCAGTGTCGAAGACAAGCTGCTATCGTGAAATTTCATTAGTAACTTTATCAGGACTTAGCATTCTGTATGTATTCTTTGAGAACATGGTAAATTCTGTAAAGGGTTCTTATCCTTACGTTCTAAGTCCTGAACTGGAACAGGGAGCGGAAGGTACGCTATGTTCTGATGTAACTGCTGGGCTGGAGAATAACTGCACGTGAAGGGATTTGAAATCCTCTTTTATTAATTCACTATTAATAACAAACCTCCCTATTCGGGAGAGATACAGAAAGTAAAAGACCGCACTTGGGTCTTAACGTAACAATCAAATAAATTTAAATAAATTAAAATATAACTTAAATTAAACTTTGCTTCGCAGAGCAATTCGCGGAAGTTGGCCTCTATCTAAAAGGGTGCGTAGCAAGGTATACTAAATACTACCGCACTTTAATTTATTTTACAATGCAATCACGTAGTAAGCACTATGGCTTATAAATTTAAACTGCTAGCTGGTCAGGCGAACGTTGAGCAGCGTGACCGTGATCTGAGGCAAAGCTCTCACACACCGAGAGGTTTCTACCTCTGGCTTAAATAGTGCTTGGCTGAACTTCAAAAATTAGCATAAGCTAAAAACGCGCGCTTCTTCTGACAGGAAGTTGAAGCAGAGAGGAGATAGAAAAGATTTAAATTAAAATAAACTTGGTTAGTTTAACTAAAACCTTACAAACTTCCCGCCAGAATTGCGATAGTTAAACTACTTTGGTCCAAACGGACCATGTTGAAAACTAGCAATTCTAAATAGTCGAAAATTTCACTGTTCTAAACTTAGGCCAACTCTTACAAGGCAATATATGTTTGTGTAAAATACAGACGAAATTTTCTGGAACAACAATCTTCAACATTTTTTTTTTCAAGTCTTATTCTTCAAACAGTCTTACTCCTTCCAGCAAAATCTGGAAGGAAAACAACTTTAGTATGACATAATAACAGAATAATTCTAAGTGGTACAAATCCTTATTTTTTTTTTTTTGTGTAATTTTGCACACACACATTATCATTCAAGCACAATTAAATTCTTCCCCCGTATGCTCTCTCACCGGTGTTGGATGTAAAGCAAACCGCCATTGCGGGTTTTTATGTGTTCGGGGGTGTTCAACTCTTCCACCTACAATCGACTAACATTAGTTAGAACTTGACATACGAGACCTGAAAAAAACGCCCTATAACCAGCTAATCCTAAGGTTCTCACTAGCTTTATGTCTAACACTTTAAGTGTATTTGGTGGAGAGCCTAATTAACACTTGCATTCTAAAATAGTCAATCTTTAACTTTTCATGCATACAAATTCGCAGTTTGCACACAACATTCACATTAATATTGCACTTAACGTGCATTGCTAGCATAATATTATTTGTTACATTTCATAACACATTAACAATTTCATAGCAATCCTGAAATGCAAATAGAGGTTAAATTTCTAAGCTTACAGAAATATAGGTTAAATTTCTAAGCTTACAGCAAGTGCTTCCTATTCCTTTCTCAAGGTACTTTCTTGAAATATCAAATTACATTGAATTAATAGTCTACAGACTAAATCGTGTTTTTCAATTTTCCGAATTTTCATTCTAGACATTTTACAAGTCTTTAGACAAAGCGTCATACAAAATCATTTAGTTAACATATTCTTTTCAGCAATTCATTGCTTTTACAGAATTAATCTATTTACAAAATTAAGTAATTTTAAATCTTTAAGAATTACAATTTCTTTTAACAAAACATTTTACTTTCCATATGAGAACTTATCGCTCACTTGGCGTAAAAGTCAACCTCGCTTGAGGTAAAATCAGTCCTGCAACTTGCAGTATACTCAAAAATTAACTAAACTTTTGAATACGAAATTGTACTTATCTTATTATGATCGTCCATCCTTTTCTTGGCCCAATCTTTAAAACTTGAGTAAGTTGTGGCCTGGTTCAGTTTCCTCGTTTTTCGTTGTTCTTTCGGAGCCTGCTCGTCTCTTTTTCTTTTGAAATTCCGTCGTTGTATCCTCGGCAATTTCCTTTGTAGAGGAGGTTGCTCCGCTGGACGTTTGGTGGACTGGGCCCTTCTCTCCTGGGCCCTTGCTCGTTGCTTGTCCTGGTTCCTGCTGTATTCGGGAAGTTGATTCTCAGGCTGCAATCGACGTTTCTTGCTTCTCAGGCACCTGTCCGATGATTCCACAGTTCTTTTGGATACATTGGGCTTCCCTTGCCCATTCTGCTTTCTTCTCTTGGTGCGCTCGTAATTCCGTTCGTAGATTTGTTCACCTGCATCGTGAGACTTTCTTTTGAAACCACCTTTTTGGTTCTTATTTCTTTGTTGGGGGGGAGCTTTCTTCTTCTGACATTTCGATGCCGTTGTAGCTGGTTCCTGCTGTTTTTGCTGACGTATATCTTCCTGGCTAGTCGATTGCCTCGGATCCTGAAACGAATCTTTAAATACAGCCATTTTGCTGCGATTATAGAACGGTTTTATTTGGTCCACATTCGCTTTGAGCGTTTGACCATCATTTCTTTTTAATATAACCACTGCCCCCGTAATTTGTTCAATTGTGAACGGGCCTTCAAAACGCGGAAAAAATTTCCCCACCTTTTCCTCTGGGGCATTTGACAAGTTGTGTTTAATCTTCAACACTTCATCTCCCACATTGTACTTGACCTCTCTTCTTTTTAGGTCATAGTACAATTTCTGTTTTCTTTGGGCCATTTCTATATTTTCCGTCGCTTCCCGTATTAACTTTTGTATATCACTCATTTTAAATTCTTCTGCCCTTTCCTGTACAAAGAACAGTTTATCTAGGGGGGTCAAGATCTTTCTTCCTAAGAAGAGTTCAGCGGGTGTTTTTTGTGTA
Source organism: Stegodyphus mimosarum (assembly GCA_000611955.2). NCBI lineage: Eukaryota > Metazoa > Arthropoda > Arachnida > Araneae > Eresidae > Stegodyphus > Stegodyphus mimosarum. The sequence continues at coordinate 818,500 of KK116906.1, forward strand.
GTATCGTGTTTGGCGGTCCTAAGTGCAAATGCAAATTCATTTATATGGCTATCCCAGGTAGAGTGATAGTTTTTCACATAACTACGAATTATTTTCACTACATTTCTATTCACCCGTTCCGCTATGTTTGACTGCGGACGATACGGGACCATCTTTAGATGACGTATGCCCAGTTTTGCACACATTTCCTCAAACATTTTACTAACAAACTGAGGACCATTGTCTGAAATAACTTTTAGGGGCGCCCCGTATTTTAAAATATACTTATTTAGAATTGAATCTACTACAATTTTTGCAGACGCGCGTTTTAACGGAATTAACTCTAACCATTTGCTAAAATGATCCACTATAACTAAAAGATATCGGCTTTTATTAACTTTACTTCGAGGGTAAGGTCCAAGTAAATCGATGCCTATTATTTGATTTGGGAATTCTGATTTAATACTATTTAGGAACCCGGCCGGGCGGAAATTAACATAATTATTTAATTGACATGTTGGGCACGACTGGACATACGCCCTAGTAAACTTTTGCAGTTCTGGAAAGAAAACTGCCTCGCGAACTCTCTGAACAGTTTTTCTTATACCTAAATGAGCCGAAATGGCACAATCATGCAACTCTTCTAATACATTCAACCTCATGCTAGCTGGGATAACCGGTCTATATTCATGATTCTCATTAGTAGCTTTCGTATAGAATAACAGTCCGTCAATTAATTCGTAATTTTCGGCCCTATTTCTTATCGGCACAATATCCGGATGATTGAAATTCTCAGGGTCGGCCAAATAATTGTATATATTTTTGAACTCCGGATCTTTTTTGAGTTCGGCTATTACTGTTTCACGAGAATCTAATACTTTGGATGTTAACATGGCTATCTTAATTACACTTCCATTTTCATCTAAGTTAATTCTGCTTAAAGCATCTGCCACAACATTTTCCTTTCCCGGCGTATGTTTAATTATTAGGTTATATTCCTGTAATTTGAGAGCCCACCTTATTAATCTGGGTGATAAATTTTTTCCAGAATAGAGTCTAGTGACCGCCGCGTGGTCGGTATATACAGTTACTGGAGAACTTCCAAAGAACACACGAAATTTCTGTACTGATGCTAACACTGCGAGAGTTTCTCTCTCTGTTGCGGAATAGTTTCTTTGGGTTTCATTTAATGTTCGGCTGAAAAAAGCCACGGGCTGACCATTTTGGGAAAGCACTGCACCAATCGCGAAATCTGAAGCGTCCGCTGAAATCTCTAATCCTTTATCCCCTTCTGGAAATTTTAAGACGGGAGCTTGAGTCAATGCGTCTTTCAATTTTTGAAACGCCAAGTTGGCTTCTGCTGACCACGAAAACCTAGCTTTTTTTCTTTTCAACTTTAGCAGTGGCTCAGCTATTTTTGCAAAGTCTTTAATGAAAGCCCGGTAATATGAACACATCCCGAGAAACGACGATAATTTCTTCGCTGTTTTAGGAACAGGATAATTTCTAATGGCTACTATTTTTGACTGATCCGTTTCGATTCCCTTTTGGGAAATTTTAAATCCTAAATAACGTAACTCTTTTGCGGCAAATTTACATTTAGACGCATTTATCTTTAAACCAGCTTCGTTTAACAATGAAAATACTTTTCTTAAATCTTGTAAGTGTTGTTCTAGAGTACTACTCGTAATTATAATATCGTCTAAATATATGAAAGTGCTTTTACCAAGGACTGGTCTTAAGACGATGTCCATACATCTTTGGAACGTTGCCGGCGCGCCGGATAATCCGAACGGCATTCTAAGAAATGCGTACGTACCAGATTTCGTTATGAACGCGGTTTTGTGTACGTCCTCGGGTTTTACCCCAATCTGAAAATAGCCACTCGTGAGATCTAATGTAGTCATGTATTTTGTAGACGAAATATTTCGAATAATTTCTTCAATTATCGGCAACGGATATACAGGATATTTTGTAACTGAATTTAACTTGCGATAATCTATAGCAAAACGCCACCGCTTCGGGTGCGTAATCGGGTAATCATTATTTTTCTTACACAGGACAACGGGGCTAGCATAACTGCTAGAAATTGGCGTGATGATTTTATTCTTTAACATCTCTTTAATATGATGTTCAATTATTTCTTCTTTTGTCCTATCATATCTATATGGCTTTTGCCTAACTGGCTGAGCGTCCCCCGTGTCAATGTCGTGGTTCACCACCTGCGTAAAGCCTGGTACATCACTAAATAAATTCGCAAAGTGACTTACCAGACCTTGGATTTTCTCTTTTTCCTCTGCTTGTAAATGTTCCAAGTCCAGCTGCGGGGGCTTATCATTCTTCGCTTCAATTGGCTTCATATTTAATGTTAGTTCTCCCCCCTTGAAATCAATTTTTGCTTCTGCCAAACTAAAAAAGTCCACACCTAGAATAATACAAGTCTGCAGGTTACGCACAATATAAAACAGGATTCTTACCTGTTCGTTGTTGATACGCACGAACAATGGTACTTTTCCTAAACAGCTACATTTTTCTCCTTGGGCCGCTATGACATCCGTGTCTCTTGCACTAAAAATTCTGTAACGTCGAAAGTGCTTCTTAAAGAATCTTTCCGATACGAAGCTGCTTTGGGCTCCTGTATCCAAGAGGGCTGTCGCCGGTATGTTGTTGATTAGAACTTCAATCTTCGGCAAACTCAAATTCTTAACGACCACGGTGTTTAAATTGATTTTGGAAGGGTTTTGCGCTGCTTCGGACTTCTTCACCTTCCTCGAAGAAATCCCTCTTAGTTTAAATTCTTTTTCTTCTGGTTGCCCTCGGAATCTTTGCTTGTTCTTCTATTAAATTCCCTTCGTTCGCCGCTCGCTTTAGGAGACACATCTTTCTTCGGCCATTGCTTCGCCTTATTCCCGTAACTTTGATTTTGCTTTTGCTGCGGTCTTGGCGAACTCCACTGACTTCTTCGCTCAAATTGGCGTCGTCGTTCGTTGTCGGCTGTTCTTCGGCTTTCAAATTGTACCGCGAGCTCAAATAATCTGTCTAATGTTGTTGGATTTCTTAGTTCGATGAAATCTTGAACTTGGGGCAGTAGCCTAGGAAGTATAACTTGAATAATTTCAGGATCCGGGCGACTTCCATACAAAAGCTTGAAAACTTGAATTTTCCTCAAAATAAAATTAGACAAATCTTCTATTCTTTCTTGGTATCGGCTAAACAGTTCAGCTTCCAATCTGGCTCGATCTCGCACCACGGGAAATGCTTTCACTAGAGAATTCTTGAAATTTTCATACGTGTATGTGGGGCTTCCTGGTTCCCCCAAGAGATTCTTTCCGATGCACTTGAACCAACTTAGCGCTTGGCCCTTCAAAGCGCTGGTAGCAAGAGCGACTTTCTGAAATTCGTGGACTGGATATAGCATGAAGTGGGAGTCTAGCTTTTCCAGGAAATTGATTACGGCTGTCTTGCCGTCAAAACTTGCCGCTGGCTTCATGGCTGCTCGCATGGTTTGTACGATGTAGCCGAATCCTTCTATGCCAGGAGGTGCTATCTCAGGATTCTGGACAGGTACAGCAGGTGTCTCAGGTTCGTCTTCTTGTTGTTGAGGCCATCCTCTTCTTTTTGTGCGGGCGCCACTATCAGGACTTAGCATTCTGTGTGTATTCTTTGAGAACATGGTAAATTCTGTAAAGGGTTCTTATCCTTACGTTCTAAGTCCTGAACTGGAACAGGGAGCGGAAGGTACGCTATGTTCTGATGTAACTGCTGGGCTGGAGAATAACTGCACGTGAAGGGATTTGAAATCCTCTTTTATTCAATCACTATTAAATACAAACCTCCCAATTCGGGAGAGATACAGAACGTAACAGACCACACTTTGGTCGAACTTAACAATCAAATAAATTTAAATAAATTAAAATAGAACTTAAATTAAACTTTGCTTCGCAGAGCAATTCGCGGAAGTTGGCCTCTATCTAAAAGGGTGCGTAGCAAGATATACTAAATACTACCGCACTTTAATTTATTTTACAATGCAATCACGTAGTAAGCACTATGGCTTATAAATTTAAACTGCTAGCTGGTCAGGCGAACGTTGAGCAGCGTGACCGTGATCTGAGGCAAAGCTCTCACACACCGAGAGGTTTCTACCTCTGGCTTAAATAGTGCTTGGCTGAACTTCAAAAATTAGCATAAGCTAAAAACGCGCGCTTCTTCTGACAGGAAGTTGAAGCAGAGAGGAGATAGAAAAGATTTAAATTAAAATAAACTTGGTTAGTTTAACTAAAACCTTACAACTTGGCCTTCAGCAGGCGGAACACGCTCAGTCTAAGTTCTCCCTTTTCAATATGATCTCTTCCTACCTCATTTGACTATGAGCGAACAAAAAATTAGCATTCTGACAGAAAAACGGAAAGGGATAATCACAGTAATGATACTTAACATAAAATAACTGGTTAAGCAAAATAAATAAATATTGTTATAAATGCCCAGCTAGGGTAAGATAGCTTCCTCGCAAAGCGTGTTGTCATATTTGTCGCAAAATCGTCCATTTGGTAACATTTGGAGACAAAATTGGCGATATTGACGGAGCGAGTACATTTTAGAACGGAATCTTACCGGTTTTCCGAAGAATGTTCTCAAAGGGAGGTCAAAAGCTCTACGCATTGTACGCATCCTACCTGTACGCATTGTAGGAGAGTATCTTGAGTAGTATGTTGAGTTCAGTACTAGTGTTTAATGATTAGCTTGAGAGCGACCGAACCGAGTCGGAAGCTGTGCTTTAATGCTTTGGCGTGAAGCTATCTTCACTGTTGTTGTAGCCTGAAGGCTGTGTTGCTGATTGTTTGAGCTTCTTTATCGTAGTTTTTCGACGATTGTAAACGTGTCTTTAGAAATCTCTTGTGCAATACTGGCGAAAAAAGTGTGCTTTGGTTGATTATCGAGCGTTGTAATCAATCACTCCAAATCCACGAACCCGCAGAACGTACCAATGCTTTGCATCAATATTTGTTTTGCTTTGGTAAACACAAAAGAATTAATGTTACTTTTGTAAAATCACAACCAACACATCACTGTTTGTTTTGCTTTGTAACTTTTTTAATTCATTTATGTTTCTCAGCTTTTATAAATACTTAATGAAAAAAACTGCACAATAATAATTATCTATCAGATAAATAAGTTTTAATGATAATTATAAAATAATTGATTATTAGATGCATATGCAACGCAAATAAAGCATTATTGATTTATAATTTTCAGTTATCAGTTTTTGGCTATCTTAAGAACGCAAGGAAAGAAGTGAACTAAATAGTTTGTACATAAAAAAAACGAAATAGTATCTTTAAGAGAAATTTATCTGAAGTTCCTGACTAAAGTTAGGTTACGAAAATCCAGATTTTATGGTCCATGATATTTTATGACACAGACATTCTGTGATATCGTACATTAAGAACCACATTTTTACTTTCTGTTTAATATCTTATTTTTATTTAATGTTAGCGAAAAGTGAAACATTACCAGAAAGACGTTACATTTCTATAGATTAGAAAAGAATACATTTTCTTGATGGGTACTGGTACTATTATGGTGTATAACGTAACTAGTTCCTTTCTTGGCCATATTTTTTTCTTCGAATGTAAAAGAAAGATGTATTAAAGATGTAAAGTATGGAAGAAACGTTTAATCAAACTAACTTAATGAAACATTCAACGTGTACAAATTAATGCAGATACGGATAAACCGCATACGAAGTACAGTTCACCATTTATCTTTTTGAACTAGATACGAGAAGTTTAGTTTTAAAAGTTCAAAGCTTTAAAATTTATTCTAGAACACTAAAAATTTCAAACTAAACCAGTATAGAATAGCAAATGTTTCCAGAACATAAGTTATGTTTAGCAGAGTTTCTTCTCAGCTATACTTTCTGAATTTGTTTATCATGTGAATAGAAGCACTCTAGCTGAATTTGGATCCATTTGTATATTATCCAAGATTCCAGTGAATAATTTTGTCTTCGAAGTTCTGCGAAATATACAAGGACTAAATAATCTCAGTATAGTGGAAAAGAGTATTTCTAATTCTCCGTGAATGGTATCCACTTTTATCCATTTTATCAATTTGGATAAAATATGCATCATTCTTTCTTATAGATCTGTAGGTCTCTTTTATAACTATAAAGTTATATCAATGCCCTGCAGACCCTACTGGCCTGGAAGCGAGTAATCTTTTTAGTCTAAAGCAAATACCTTAAGAAGGTTAAAATATACTTTTTTATTTAACTCTTAAATAAATAGAAGACAATGCTTGTGCTACAGACGACCCTCCGCTACTTGCGGATATTTAAATTAACATAAAATAAAGTGAAGTAATGTAGTCTGAGAACTCACTCACAAGAGAGTATTTAAGCTGGCTCAAAATAACTACCTGTATGTAATTAAGATATAATAACACCCCTAACAAATATTAAATTAGAACGTAAACAACAGAAATCCGCGTTATATTTGCGAATTTTCACAGGATGGCTGGATGGGAATTAAGCTATTGGTCCCATCTATTGATGGAAGGAGAACTAAAACATAATTTCCTTGAAGGCTGAAGGCGAAGGTGGATTGGAATTAGGGTCGTTAATTAGAATAGGTCGTTAACTATAAGTAGAGGCATTTCACATTCAAAAACATCTTTCTGTTCTAGTAGTTAACGACTCTAATTCTTATCACCTTTACTTTCAGCCTTTAAGGAAATTATGTTTTAGCTCTTGTTTCATCAATAGATGGTGCCAGTAGTTTATAGCCTGTCCAGCCGTTCTTATCTTATCTGATCTAATCACTATATCTTACCTCGTTCATTTGCGCTTTGGTAAAACCATCGAAACTAGTCCTGTGAAAATTTGCAAATATAACACAAATTTTTGTTGTTTGACTTCTAAATTAATACCGGTCTGTATTTTAATTATCGGGTAACAAAATACTAAAGCCGAAATAGCTTTGGCATAGCTCGCAAAGCTTTAATGCTGAAACACCCGAACCCGCGGTTGGACCACACAGACAATAATTTGCACTCTGGTGAGAACTACGAAAAAAAGAAGTTAAAGTAAAGGATAAACTCATAGTAATGGGTTAACAAACATAACATCCTACAGATTCATGGCTAAAAGCAGAAAAAATTAATTACCAAAATTTAAAAGAAATCGTTTATGCCTAGTACCAAAAAATGCTGCAATGATATATAAATTCACGTTATATCTTATGACGAATCATAATGAATAAATTACATCAAAAACTTATTTTTTGACTTTTTAATTCCTTAATAACGCCGCCCATGTGGGAAAGCGGATGCTGGATCTGATTGCCGTAAAGAAGGGCCCGGGTTCGAATCCCGGAGAAGGCATGGAGGTAAAACTGTCTGTCCCTTCATAGGAGGTAACGGTGGCCGCTTATTATGTGCCACTCTAATAAAATGTTCACCTCTTCTGGCCTTATAGCAGCCCGTGGCCTAAAAAGACTAGTACCCGGCATAAATGTTTTTTAAAAAAAACCTTCATAATAGCCGTAGACAAAATCTAACCATTTATTGCCTTAACAAATAGAGGATGCGGTAGATATTTATTTTTAGCTAAGTATTGCACAAACATATTTTCGCATTCGTTAATGTTACCGACTTGAATAAGTATATCCATTTCACACATTCGACAATATCCATTCTAAATTATATAACACTTATGCAGACTGAGTTATTCTGAAATATAGTGCTTGTAATTGGAAATACCAAATACGCGTGTGTATGGTGCAAATTCCATCATTTAACATCATTCTGGCTTCCGTATTGCATAATCTTTAGTCAGGTCACTTTATTTTGAAATATAAACTAATAAACTGCAAGCCGATCTACAATGTGCTATTAATTTACGTTAATTACTTTTTTAAAACCTCAGTGAATAATATTCCAAATATGATCATATTAAGAATCGTTGCCTTGGCGACTCCAGCTAGCGCGTAACTATTAGCAACCGAAGTCAAAAAAATGCGATAGCATTTGTTATTAAATAAAGATTTCATTGATCATAAGGATAAAATTAGGAATTTAAAGAAAAGCATTGGACAAAGTACAGATATTTCAGAAACCAGGATGCATTTTACATGCATTCTTGAGTATTCAGAATGAGAAAACTTGCAAACTCCCTAATTCAAATTAATGGCAGTAATTCGGTAGGAGTTTCTGTACTTGATAATTTATCAAGAACATTATCAACCATTACAGTAAGCTTTGCGAGGTAAACGTAAATGAATTCGAAAGCGCGCACAGAAAGAAAAATTTTCAAAGCATATGATTACATATACTATGTGTTATAAACAATTCTTAATAAGATATTGGGATTATTAGCTATCTATGTGTGGTTTTCAATATGAAAACTTTTAGATGCAGAACCTGTTTGTACACTTTCAGAAGATTTTCATTGCATTTAGAGAAATATTTTAGCCATTTTTTTTTTTTCGTTTTAAATTGTAGATTCATTAGGTTATTTAGAAGCAGGGGAGATGAAAAATGACCAATGCCCTGGCCGGAAATCGAACCACGAAGCCCTCGGTTACGCGTTGAGCGTCCTCACCACTACACCACGAAGGCACACGAAGGCATACCCGCACCACGAAGGCATACATATAGAAATATCATATGTACTCCCCTTTTAAAGGGCGACTAGGGATTATAGGCCCAATCGCCAAATCGTGGTGATGGAGAATCATCATTCACCACCTTTTAGTTCCGGCCCCACTTGTAGAGTTATTAGGTACTTTTGAAGCAGAAGTATTGAACAAAGAGCAATGCCTTCGCCGGGACTCGAGCCACGGATCTCTGGAATACGCGCTTAGTGTGCTGACCACTACACCAGGAAGGCATGTCAAGAAGGCGGAAGAAATACCTTATATATTCCTCCTTTTAACCTTTTTTAAAGGGCGACTTGCGATGAGGGGCCCCAATCTCCAAATCCTGGCGGTGGATATAGTTCGGGCGCCACTGTAGAGACATTAGATATTTTTGAAGGCAGGGGACATGAAACGAGCAATGCCTTCGCCGGTACTCGACCCTTGGACCTCTCGAACACGCGCCGAGTGTGCTGACCACTACACCGCGAAGGCATGCGAAGAAGGCGGGAGAAATACCTTATAAAATATTCTAATTAATAATCCTTATTATTCTATATCTTTCTATACCGTAATTTCCTAGACAATAAAGAGTTTTGTAAGATCGGAAAACGTATTTTATCCGATTCCTCTTAAACAGCCTTCCAAAGTCTAACGAGGGTTGTATTTCGACACTTGGACAATCCGTTTTTAAGAAGCGCAAAAGTGAAAAAAAATCTATCAGATATACATAGAAAATTTTGTAGTGGTGTGTATGGCCTAGATACTCGTTTCTTGTTCCATTTTGTCCAGGAAATTGACAGTGGATTTTGACGTGTGGCCGCTTGTTTTGTTTTGTTTTACTGATTGATATCACTGCGGGAAAACAGCAGGTATTTCATATTTGTAATTTCGGTACAGAATATGTTCCTGATAATATTTGGAGTGGACTGTAGTGTTTCCTACGCTCTATTTATTTTTAATTTGTCATTATATTAAAAAGCAGCAAAGATCATAAATCCCTTTGGAAAACTTGCTTTACATTTTTTTAACCATGTCTTAAGAATTTTGTCCTTCTTAATGATAATAAATGAATGTTTCTTTTCTTTATTGCAGCCATTTATATACACCCAGGATTCATCTATTGTGACAGCATTTTTCCATTTTTGTCCGGATAAATGTGTTTTTATAATGAATTCTACAGCGCATTCTGCGCTCGGCCAAATTTGGCGGAGAAAGACGATGCACTACATTATGCTTTTTTTATCTCTTTAAACGTCAAATCAGCCTTAATCTCTTTGTTTACAGTTGACACTGAGCATTTTAATGATTTTGCTGCAACAGTGGACTTAGCAAATTTTTTAATAATATTAAAGGTCTTACCTTTGAAACATTCGAAACATTCCATTTGTATTTGGATATGCACGTGGAACAATTTTCCCACCTGAAGGCAAAATTTTCTTAGTATTACTTAACGTAATAACTAGTTACGAATAATTATCTTCGAAAAGAGCACCAACATAGCCTTCCATCCATTGCTTCTTAAAAAGCGTCATTATGTATGAAAACAAAGAGGATTATTTATATTTTGAAAAGTATAGTTGCAGTTTGAAAAAAAAAAACCAAGGAGATGATTTTTATGGTAAAGCAAAAACGTCTAAAAAATGTCCGAACAGCCTCTGTAGAACATTCAAGACTTCAGAAGACTGCAGTATGTCTTCTCATGGTGACATGCTATCTAAGAATTAAATTTTTAGGTTAATTGAGCTTCACAAAGCACATGAGCTCTATCTGCCTAAACAGATATGGTATGGCTTCGTGAAAGACTTTCTAAGGAAATATTGATTCATAGGAATTTCTCAGTCTTCCTGGACGGCGAAATAGTTCGTACATTTGTAATCTAAACATTTTAAAAACTTTTAAGTTTATACAAGATTTTCTAAATTACATTTAAATTTTATATTTAAAGGGATATTCGCTGTTTTTTTATTCATTGGCTCGATTACTCGTGCTTAATATGTATCCAAAACAACTATGTATAAGTCGCGTTCCCTAAACAATAAACCTTGCTTCCAATTTAAACATATTTTAAGCTAACATGTATTCCAGTTTAAGGTTACGAAAGCAGAAGTTTAGGGAAAGGAAAATAATAAAATAATAGGTTAGTTGAAATAAATCTCTATAATTTAATAAACCACTCTTAAAATTATTTTATTAAAGTATTATTGACACCCATCGACATAAAGAGTGGCGAAATGTAAAAGCATTAAATAGAAAAATTCACAAAAAGTTGGTTTAATAAAATTAAATTTTATTTTTCACATCTCCTGCTTAAAAATAACCTAATATCTTTACATAAACAAACAAAATGTAGAATTCTTTTATTAAAGAAATTTTGACATCTATCTCTAAAAATGTAATTTTACAGATGAGTCTTGCGTATGTATATAATTGCATTCTTTGAAAACTTTGAAATATTTTTAATACTTCTTGAATGATATCACTGCCACTATAAATGTTTTACCCTCCGTACTTTCAACACATGTGTCTGATGTAAGCAACCCTTGTGCACAGCCAGGAGCTGTAATAAACTTAGTCTTTTATAAGGATTTATTACTTAGAAACATGAAGGTAATAACACGGCATCAAAAAGAATTAATGGCAAAACATAAGAAAATATTAGAAGAAATTTATGAAAGGTATTTTATGTTTTTCAGGGAGTAACTTCGCCGACGAATAGGTAGCGGAATAATAAATAATTTAACGTCCACAGCTCGAGTAATGGCGTCATAAAAATATCTACAGAACTCAAGATTGTTTTATTTATTTCGCGAGATAAGAAAAGTAGTAACAATAATAAGAGACAAAAGCAACTGTTTTTAGAATAATATAAATAACCATGATAAATATTATTTCAGTGCGTTAAAGTTTACATCTTCGTTCCAAAGTTATATTTGATAAAATAAAATATATTTTAGGCAACTACAAGCTCCGGTTTCATTTATCTCTGAAAGGAACTATTTTCGCTTGCGACATACATCTATTTAGTTACTTTTGTCTGTCTTAAAGAAAACAAGATTTCTAAAAGTACAATTTCTTTTCATAACAAAATTAACAGTGCTGTCAACAAGCTTCCCATGTGTCCTGCTTATTCTAAACATATATACTGGACTGCCAAGAAGGTAATTTTGGTTTTCACAAATAGTTCGTTATGTTCGTTTTGTTGTTCTTCAGGAAAGCTTATATATATATTTTGAGATTTAGCAACTGACAGTTTTAGGTTGCTATCAAAATAAATTCCGTTAATTTTGCTTACAAGTGTTCGTTTACGGTCAGTTTTAATATGAAGTAAAAAACAAACATTTTACACATATTTTACTTTTCTATCTTTGTAAGCTTTCTAACCATTCTGTCTATGCTTAACTTCATAGAAACCTAGTTGAACAATGTAGCGACTTATCGTTGAGTCCAAGTGTCTAAATGAACAAGTACAGAGAAGGGTTAAACTCACCCTTTATTATCTCAAACTAATAACAGAGATGGTCCCTTTCTCGGGCTTACAGAAAAGCCTCCACTTGGGCTTTATGTCAAGATAAGAAAATAAGAAGCTAATCTAATGCTAAACTAAAGCGAACTTAGCCGAAGCTGTGCAAAATTATCTAACGTAGTTGGACCTTAATTAAAATTAACCAGCGAATATCAGCAGGCACATACAATAGAACCGAGCGTAGTTAGTTTTAAACAACTAAGTAGCCTAACGGCAGACACGCGCCACTAAGAATGTAAGGATTTTAAGTTTTCTAACGTTTATTTTATTTTAAACCTTAATTATCGCCTCTTATTTTCCATTACCAGTCAGAATAGGCGCAAATGGGTTTAGCGTATACAAATGAGGTTGCAAACTTTAGAAGCATTTAAGACATGGCTTGTAGCCAAGAGAGTAATGAAAGAGAGCTTTCTTGCGGCCTTTGTCACGCGTGTGATTTTTATTGTCTGCCTTTAAGGCCAGAATTTAGTTCTCGTTGATATTTGAAGACTTATTGAAGTATTTGCACTCTGCTCACTACATACGTAGTATTAAAGGGCCAATCTTCGCGTTACTAGCCTCTGTAAAGCATCTTAGTTCTTATTTAGGTAAGTTAGTTTATTTTCTTATTTTCTACGTTCTAGACCAAAAGTGTTGGTCTTTGTATCCCGAAGTGCGGGAGCACCTGTACGCTATGAGAATAAAGGGTAAATTTAACCCTCCTTATCTTTGTTTAATTTTCTACATACGCACGAACATAGCTTTGAGCAAGCTCCCCTTTCTGATTCAGGACTCCAGTTATGTTTGCAAAATCAACTAGAAGTAAAAGAAGTCCTGACAAGAAGTCTTAAACTCTTCTGCTGAAGTAAGCGAAACCTTCCTTTAAATAGTATTTCTACCTCATGTACATGCATCGCGATGCTAAAAACATATTCTGGTAGGAACTAGTATGTAGGAAACGAGAGTAGACAGTAAAGCTGGTTTAAAAATTAAAATAACGGTTAGAAAAATAACCTCTACATCTTCATAAATGCAAGGAAATGGGTGAGGCTCAAAAAGAGATATGTGAAATTTACTATGTCCGCGGTCGATATTTGGTTTATGGTATTTCATTCTTTATATTTTCCACTAGAAGATGACCAATGTTCTGCCTGCTTTTCTAAAATTGATAAAAAACTATAGTCATGATTGAACCGAATCATCATATAATCGTCCAAGTTATTGCAAAAGCATTAAATGTATCACACACAAAAGGTGAAAATCACATAAGATGTCCTGGTCTTGTTAAGAAGCTGGATATTTAGGTTCTGCATGAATTGCAAGAAACTCAATTAACTGAACAAATCAATATTTGGTATACGCAATTCAAATGTATTGCATTCAACCCTTTTTTGAAGCAAATTATCACTGGTGATAAAAAATGGATCATCTACAATAACATTAATCGAAAAAGATCACGGTCCTAGCACTACAAATCAGCATAAATCATATCCAAAGCTAAATTTCATCAGAAAAAGGTCATGCTGTCAATTTGGCGAGATATCAAAGGTGTGTATTTTGAGTTGCTTGCGATTTAGCTAAACTATCAACTCAGGTATTTATTGCCCAAAACTTATGAAACTTGAGGAAGCAATCAGATAGAAATGGCCGGATTTGGCAACTCGCAAAGACATCTTGTTCCACCACGACAATGGGAGTCTTCCTACATCTTTAGCCGCACGTATGGAATTATTGAAGCTTGGGTTCGAACAGACGTCGCATCTTTCATATAGCCCCATCTTTCACCACCGAATTTTTATTTATTTCGAAATTTACGAAACTTCTTAAACGGTAAAACTTCAAGTAATAACGATGATTCATATCGCACTTGGTTGAAGGTTTTGCTGATAACCACCAGGGATTCTTCGAGCGCTGAATCAGGAATCAGCAGAAAAATGGCAAAAGGACATAAAACAGATCAGAAGATATTTGGTTTATTAAACTCTTCGTTTTGTTGGAAAAAATGAGTTTTATTTTGCACTATAAAACCAAAATTACTTTCTTGCCAACCCGGTACAAGCAGTACAAAAAAAAACATTTGTTTTTACTAAAAATGATAAGAGATTTTTCTAAGTAACATAAAGTTACACAAATTGTTCTGTTTTCACCAGCGGCGAGAAGTATAATCACTAAGTACTGTTAGTTCATGTCGAGTTCAAATCTCAGAGATCGGTGTGCTCGCATTCGAGGTTTTTCTTATGAACAACTTAGGTTCGAGCCCTTTTCCTCTCAAATGTCCGCCGCACTTGAAAAGTTACGACCACTAGATGCGGGTAGTTTGACATAGAATTCTGTTCAATCCTAAATTTTTGAATGGGCTGGGTCCATGATTGGTTTCCGTAGTTTTCCCCATGTATAAAGTGAATATGAGCCAGTTTCCCTCAAAATGTCCTCTTGAAGGCAGCCCTCCTCTTAGGTCGAGAGCCCCCATGGCTTTGCCGTATTCAGATAAGCTAACCATTAAAAATACCTTTATGAACAAATCTCTTTTATACAGATAGCTCTCATGTGCTTTGAAAAACAAAACAAAATATTGACACTCAGACGTATTTAATTGTAATTAATAATAGGAACCAATAGAAAAATTCTGAGAAACATCACAATAATGCCGGCACATATGAGTATTCTTCAGTGGTGCACAAAGCGCATACAAGGGAATTCGGCTTCGCCCATATTCGTAAATGTTCGGACTTAATGCTTGAAATCTCCATGATAAATTTTTTTCCTTTCCATGAACGAGATTCTAAAATCACATGGAAAATTAGTATTTTCATATAATTTCAAAACGAATCTCCATTGACTAATGTTCCGACTTCGTATGATCAAGAAATGATGCATTTAATCCAATCTACATAGAACCCAGGAAATGAAAATTAACTGCAGCATTCGCATTAATTTTAATTTAATTATTCGCATTAATTCGCATTAAGTATGGTGATGCTCAGTAATGTGAAAGATATTTAATCGGATTTTCCCAAAACTCAGTTTGAAGGAGCACAAAATGTCCAACAATGTGGAACAAAAATAATCCAACAGAACAGAAAATACGCTGTCAGTGGCTATGAAACGGACCGTCTCATTATTTATTTATTTCTTCATTCGACTTCTATTTCCAACATAGATTGCACAAACTTTACTGAAATTCTTTTTTAATTATAAGTTCTTGCTTTATATTCGGTACGAATTACCATATTTCCCGGAGTATGCTCGCTACTTTTTTACTAATTTTGTCATCCGAAAATCGAGTGATAATATTCAAATTTGCAAATAATTTAACTTTCGTAAAATTCCGTTGCAGTAAAAACATAACAGATGAAAAGTAGTTATGGATAAATTACAGGTAAATATCGCCATATTATTTCTGAAACAGAAATCTACATTCCAATAAGAATATACAATGATATTAATATTACAGTATCTGATAAGGTAACTTTATTTCTACTTCTCGGTAATTTGAATCTTGCTTGTTCTTATTGTTTGTCTGTGCTACTCCCTAGGCCGTGTGCCTTCCTAAGCCTGTCTGTGCCCTATCACTCATAAGTGATTATAGGAAGTGAATAAGAAGCTAATTTAGGAAAATCGTTGACTTCATATAACTTCGTGTTATCTTCGCTGATGTGGATCTTGTACTTGGTGCGTTCAACAGTTAGAAGGAAAAGATTCGGCGTTCAGACAATCAGTACATGGATGAGTTCGTTTTAAAATTTAGAGGATATCGTTTTCTGAGCGCATTGGGGAAACTGAAAAGTACGCTAATGTTTTTAATATTTTCATAACCTGGCTCTAAAAAGCTAGCAGGAAAAATATGCAAAAAAATACCTTATTTTGTGCCTTAGTTATTTTATTCTTTAGTAGTTCTCGTTGTGTGCACTAACAGTTATCAAATGGAATAAAAAGTAAATGTATATATAAAACAACAAGTACTGAAAATTGTTTTTTTTTTAAATAAACGCATTGTTTTTATTACTATTTAAAACACTTTATTCTGATAAATATGCTGCACTACATTCGCTCACAACAATGAATTTTCTCAAATATTCTTCACTAAAAATTCAGCACCATGAAAACGTTCTTGAAAGCAGACACATACTAGATGTAAAGTATATTAAATTTATAAATATCATTGAACTAACATAGGAATTCCGACACAAAATCGGACATTTTCTGGATTGGCATACTTATTTTTCTCTATATTTCGTTTCTACTACTCAAATAATGTCGAAGCACCAAGTTTAGTAAAAATCACACGAGTAGTTTTTAAAAAATTAAATCTCAAAATTTAAGCTTCTCAGTGTTAATTCAATTCGGTATATATATTTTTAACATCTCTTTTCTATATTTCCTTCTTTCAAAATTCGAAATATCGTTTCAATACAAATGAAAGGGCAAGGAAAATAGGTTACCGCTAATTAAAAACTTTGCCAAGTGAATTATTCTTAGAGCAAACTGAGAAAAAGTACGCCGAGATAAATTTTTGAATTCCTCGGTAAGTTTCCCACCAAATTTTACAAAACTTAATATTTAGGCATAATGTAGTTGTAGAATCGAAGTATGGAAAAAATAGGTATGCCATTTCAGAAAACATCGATTTTGTCTCAAAATACCTAAGTTAGAACAATACTATATATAACTCTAATGTTATATCCTAATAATAATCTAATATAATCCTCTAATATATATACCGCGCTTTCCAGACGTGAAAAAAACCTAGTTAAATTTCGTTAGTTGGCCCAGTAGAACAGGAAATATAGGAGTGTACTTTTTTTTATGTGTGTGTGTGTGCAGAGTGTATCTTCTAAAAAGAGTGATTGGTTAATTAATTTATTATAAAAAAGCATTCGATAAACTTTGCACCATAGAAATCATCATTTGATGCTTTTGTGGAGAATATTCTTAGGAAAACTACTTTGTTGTAAAGCACCACAGAAGAGAAACCAAGAAAATAAGTGCAAGCATCTCATACGCTTACAATCAAACTTATTCAATCTATTCTGGGCGGCCCATTTATTAGGTCACTTTTGGAACGAATAGGAATTTAAAAAAACATTGGGATACTGTTATGCAATGCCCTCACCGGTACTTGAACCTAGATCTCTCGAATACTTACCGGGAGTGCTACCGTTATGTCCCGAAGGTATGCAGAAAGGAGGACGAAAATACCTTATGTACTTCCCATTTTAAAGGGCTACTGGGGATTAGGAAATTTGTCAAATATTAGTGGTAAAGAATCATCATCCACAAACTTTAAGTTCGGGCGCCATTGTACAGTCATTAGGTTTTTTTGGGTGTTTGTTGAAACTACGTTTTGTTGATACAGCGTCGAGAGCATTCACTCTAAGACCAATCATTTCCCTAGATCACTCTACTCACAACCGTAAAATCCTTATTGCATTAAATCAACACCCTCTCGAGTGCATACCTTCAGATAACGATATCTGGAATTTCATTTCGATTGATTGAGTGGATAAGGCGCTAGGGGTCCATATATAGGAGAAATGTTTTAAACACCGCACTATATTTAGATCCAATGGTAATAAAGAAGTCCCGCCGAGCAAGAAGAAATTCTACTGATACAAATCTAAAAGTTGCCTAGCTCTTAATAGGTCACGTTAAGAACGTAGACTGCATTTGAAAAAGTAGCAGTTGTGTTGTGAAAAATTTAACTTTTCTGACCTCGTCATCAGAACAGGCCCACGAAATTTATTGTGGCAAAAAGTACAAGAAAACTTCCGTCGTAGGCAAGAGCCTTGGGCAGCATATAGGTGAGAATACGATTTTGCCCATTTCCACCCCAGTTTTGTAGCAATAAAAGCGCAAATATTTTTCTCATTGAAATTAAGAGTTGTATGGTTACAGTTTTCTCATGAGATGGGTTAAAGTACAAAGAAATTCACGGAATTTTCTTTCAGGTTTTATCACAATGAAAAGGAATGAATTTAGAAATGAAAAGCATCGCGAGGCCTGAAAGGTAAAGATTTTTGCAATCGTCGCTAAACCTGACTTCATGCTTTCACTATTCGCTAACTTATTTTAAAAAGTAATAACTCCTGCTGTTTAGAAAATATTAACAGATATTCAATAGTTTCCAAATTTGAAATTTTGCATATTTTAGAATAAAAACATTATGTAGCTTATAAGGTATTTTATGTTAACCAATTCAGACCTTTACTATAACTTCCCCTTTTTGTAGTCCTCACCAGAATGTAAATTAATAGTTTTATGCAGGGTTTTTAATGCTTAAATTAGAGCTTCTGGAAGACGCATCTTCTGTTACTATCGGTAGCTCCGCTTAAATGATACTACGGCTTTAACTTCTGGCTAGCCGACGTTTTAAAATATGAGCCATTAACTATCTGAACCAGCTTTAGTGGTCTGCTTTAAGTGCAGTCTCAGATTACGTTATCCACATTTGAAATTTAATTTTCTGCTGCGTTACAATTAAATAACTACCAGCTGGGTAGGTTCGTCTGTTTCACAAACTGTGCCTTTTTGTTCATTTAAAAGTTGTATAAAAAAGGTTAGTTTAACCTTCTTTAGATTTTGTGATGTATTTCACTAGTGATATCTCTCTATCAGTCTAATAGGATCTGCGAGACTTTAACACAAGCTTCTAGATATAATAGAACCCTACAAGCTAATACTGTATAATAATGCACATGCAATTTAATTAATGTAAAAAGCTAAAGAAAATTCTCACGTTGATATAGTAATACAAAATAATAAATGTACTCTGTGATAAAAAAAAAGGGGACAGTTCTATATCTCCCGTTCTACTGGGCCGATTGACGAAACACAAATTCCGTTTTTCATCTCTCGGCAGGGCGACTTAGGATATATATTAGATTTATATATAGCATTGTTGTAACATAGGTATTTTGACACAAAATGGATCTTTTTCTGAAATAACATACCGATGTTTTTTCCATATTTCAGTTCTACTTCTCAAATTATGCCTAAATATTAAATGTTGTAAAATTTAGTACGAACTTTACGGAGAAATTCAAAAGTTTAACTTGGCGTATTTTTTTCTCTTTGCGACTAATTTAAGACTAATTCACTTGGCAAACTTCTTAATACATGGCAAACTTTTTTCCTATAGCATCCATTGCGCAAGGGCCGAAACAAAGTCACATCATTCCTACCTTTTTACATTGTGGATGAGCAGTGTGTAACCGACATTTTCGTTATTATTGCTTTCAACAAATATGTCAAATTTCAAAACACGCCAATATATAAATTCACGTATATCATCGGAAATTTTGAATAAAAAGCTCTAATTTTTTGCAGGTATGCTCGGAAATACATTTACTTTAAGACGATTGTAAACATTTTACAGGTTATAATTCAAACTTTTCCCCAAAAATTTATAAAATGTATTTAAAAATACAAATTTTGAACATAAATCATAAAAAGTGGGCGAATTTTTAATTGGAGTGAAGCTAAATTTCGAACTGTGAAAGAAGCAATCAAGTAAGTGTAATAAAAAAGAGATATTAATAAATGCATTCCAAATTGAATTAACACTGAGGAGCTAAATTTCTGAGAGATAATTTTTCAACAACCACTCGTGCGATTTTTACAAAACTTTTCAGTTTGGCATAATTTGAGTCGTAGAATCGAAATATGAAAACAAATATTTCACATACCATATCAGAAAAAAGTCCGATTTTGTGTCAAAATACCTATATTAAAACAGTGCTATATAAAAATCTAATGCAAATCCTAAGATGACTTTTGAGACATGGAAAACACAATTTGAATTTCGTCAATGGGCCCAGTAGAACGGGAGATATATAACTGTCCCATTATTTTTCTGCACTGTACATTAATTAATTACATTACAAAGCGCATATAAATGTATTCATAAAATACAAAATATATCTTTACAGTAAATTTTAAGCACTCGTCTCAGATTCTAACCAGTGTATCTCAGAACACTGAGTTAATCCAAATCCACTGGAACAAAGAAAGTACCGACATTACGTACTGTAAACCTGACAAACATGTGATAAAATCTCTTCTTTAATATTCATAGCATAAAATTAATTTTAAATTTAAAATTTGATGTTTTACTCTTCCTTCTACGAAAAGAGAGTATTTTAATCGTAAATTTTCCGGTTTTCAGATTTGAGTTGAAATATCTATTTGTAATTTTCCCGAATCCATTTTGAATATTATTTTGCATAACTTGGATACTTACTTACCTAGCATAGCTCAAAACCGGTTGCCCGAAAAACGTGTATGTTTTTTATTTGGAACTGTTATACTAATATCTAGTTGTACACCTGCACATTTTTTTGCAGTCGCCATTGCCAAAAGGGCACATTACTCAAGGGTTATTAAAGCCAGTAAACCAGGATAAGCTTAAATTTAAAAAAAATAATAAACTTCCAATATTTGTTTTTTTTATTATTTTAATTTCGTTTATGGCAAAATTATAATAACTAAAGACAATCTGATTTGTACAACACATGACTTCTTAGTACGGAATATTAAATTATGCGCAATTTGCATTTACGATATTAAACCCGCGAGAACTCGCACCGGGTATGACATGCCCGATCCATTTTCATTCAATGGTTTTATTACTTTCTTCTTATCGAATTAGGCCAGAATTTCGTATAGCTGTATTCAAGGTATTCTTTCAGCAGGGCAAAAACTAGTTTTGCTCTAAAAATAGATTTTGAGAAACAGGTGTCAAGGGTATGCCATACCCGTGCGAGTCCTCTCGTCAGTCAAATCTTTCCTTTTTTTCTGTCAGTTTAGTGAACTATGACGCGCTATTTGAATTACGACGACGAAAATGAATATTTTCGACACCTTATAGAGACTGTTTCTAGTGATGATGAACCTATATCTGACTACAGTGTTGCCTCTGAGGATGAAGAATACTGTAGCAATCACGATTCTTCTACTGAAATTGAGACAGAAACAGAAGATAAAAGTTCATTGTCAACAATCGATTTTTATATAGGTAAAGATAAAGTTACAAAATGGCAGAAGAAAAAATACAGGCAAAATGTCAGGACGCCTTCAAGGAATATAATTAGCAAGCTTCCAGGTAATACAGCTTATTCAAGAGATGTCGCTTCTCCCGTAGATGCATGGAATGTTCTCTTCGATAGCAACATGCTAAATATAATAGTGAAGTGCACAAATATTTATGTAGAATTGATTCAAGACCGTTTCACTCGAGAGCGAGATGCGAAGAAGACGGATGAAATAGAAATCAAAGCATTTCTTGGACTTCTATATATGTGTGGAACTCATAAATCATCGCACACTAATTTGAAGGATTTGTATGCTACGGATGGAACAGCAATTGACATATTTCCTAAAACCATGAGCCGCATTCGATTCCTCTTTTTGATGATATGCCTACGATTTGACAATATCAATGATCGTCAAAGTAGAAGAGAGATTGATAAATTGGGTCCCATCAGAGACTTTTTTGAAACATTTGTTACAAATTGTAAAAATGTATATACCGTTGGAGAATTCGTCACAATTGATGAAAAACTGGAACCTTTTCGCGGGCGGTGCGGATTCAGGCAGTATATGCCCCAAAAGCCTTCTAAGTATGGCATCAAGATATTTGCATTAGTAGATTCTAGAGTATTTTATACCTGGAGTATGGAGATTTATGCTGGTAAGCAACCCGATGGACCCTTCAAAAAAGACTGTAGTTCGAAAGCCATTGTGATGCGGTTGATGACACCGCTTTTCAATTCTGGACGCAACTTGACAACTGACAACTGGTATACGGGATATGAGCTAGCAGAAGAACTTTTGAAAAATAAAATTACAATGGTTGGAACACTTAGACAAAATAAAAGAGAAATACCGCCTGAAATTTTGGTGAAAAAGGAGTTGTACTCTTCAGTCTTTGGATTTCAAAAAGAAACAACAATTGTTTCGTATTCTGCAAAAAAGAACAAAAATGTAGTTATGCTGTCCACAATGCTTACTGATGACAAAATAGACGAAACCACCATGGAATTGAAAAAGCCAGATATCATTACGTTTTATAATCTTACGAAAGGAGCTGTGGACGTTGTGGATGAAATGGCTGCAGCATACACTACAGCAAGGATATCAAATCGTTGGCCAATGGTTATTTTATTTTCAGTGTTGAATGTGACTGCTATTAATGCCAGGATTTTGTTAATGTTCATCAAAAATCCTCCCACACAGTTCAAAAACAGGCGTTTCTTTTTGAAAACATTGGGACTGGTTCTTTCAGAACAACACAGAAACCGCAAGCCTCAAGGAAAAACAACTAATCCAAACACTTCTAAGGAACTGGAGATCACTAATATTGAACCACCTGCAAAAAAACTCAAAGCAAATTATAAACGATGTGTATTTTGTCCATGTAATAAGGACAGAAAATCAAGGTTTATGTGCCAAAAGTGTGAAAAAATCCTCTGTGTTGAACATCAGTATGTAGTTTGTCAAATTTGTCTTTAAATACGTAAGTATGTTATTAAATTCACTAAAATTCTTTAATTTATTATTTTGTAATATATAATTACATAACGTTTGCATATAAGCAGTATTAATAGATATTTAAATAGCAGAAATGTACTAGGGTATGAGATACCCGGCGCGAGTTCTCGTGCTTGAAAATGGGTGCGTGTTTTCGCGGGTTAAATTATAGGCAATTTGCATTCATTTAAACTTATTGGATTGAATTAAATCTCCTTAATCTACGATAGAGCATAAACCACAATAGTATAAATGCACTCTTTAAAATTCACTATATTTGTTTAGCACAGTGACAATCTGGCGCTAGCTTCACTTAACAACGTTACATCTCATTCATTTCATAACTCAGCAGAATGCAGAAAAATTATGTATATTATTTGGAGAATTACGTAATCGTTGCAGCATGTTCTATTCAAATACTATAATAAATCTAAAATGATATGTAAAAGAAATTAAACAAACAAAAAAAAAAAAAAAAAAAAAAAAAAAATAAGAAAAAAAAAGCAGTTTTTCACAGACTATTCAGTATTTCCCATTCAATTAATTCAGTTCTCACTTCGTGACAAGGCAAAAATTCGTAAAAGCTCAAAATATCTATATTAAAAATTACGAAGTAACTCTTAAACGCTAATTTCCTCGAATAAATTCCAGACTGGAATAAGCATGATTTAGTTCGTAATAATAAAAGATGGCGTTTTTTGCTATTGCGAAGCTTAGATTCTCTAGATTGGCAACAAATCCAATATTATCCTAAGTTTCATATGTAAACAGATATGTCGGCCATGAGAAAAATGATTAGGCTTAGCCCCACTTTAACAACTATTAAGTTATTGATAATTCTACAAATCTTGCATGCAGATTTACTAAAGGCATAAAAACCTTAACCCGAAGATAAGAACAACATATTTCAATCATTTTTAAAGCAAAAATTGCACAGATTACCAACATATGAAAATAAAAAACTGTGCTCACTGAGCCGAGTTAAACAGCGGATATATATATACATATATAATTACCTACTTTTGGTGTGGGCGATTTCAACCAAAATAGAAGGTGCACATCTATATGTTATAGCAGTCGTACATGCAAAATTTCAACGTTCTGAGGCTATTCGTTTTTGAGTTATGCAAGATACAATCGTATGTACAAACCTATGCACAGACGTTACGAAAACATTTCTTCAGAATACATTTTAAATCAGTTTTATAACTTTTGTCGGAAAAAAAGAGTCCTTCATTTTGTCCTTACGTTCAGATATCAGGCAAAAACATCGTTAAATTGCATTCGATAGCTGTAAAACTGGATATTTTGTTTGAAATATGATACCCGAAATTTTTCGTGATTACAATACTTCCTTTTTACTTCGTACAAGGATGTAAAAAGTAATATTAAATAGATGAAAGACTGATTAATTAAAGTGTAATAAAGAGTCTTTTCTTTATACTACTATTTCAGGTAAGAATGTTAAATTAAAAGTTGTATAGCTTTTTGATATTAATCGAAAGTAATGCTTCAGCAATTATGTAACTCTGTGCTTTTTTGAAGACTTGAAGGATCGTATCTTACTTTCAAATGGAATAAATTTTACTGAACTGCAGGAAAAAATGTGTATAATTTAATAAACCATGCAATGAAGTCATTTAATGTCCACGCCAGATTTTGATTTTCTAGATTTGAAGTTAACTTTGTTCATGAAAGGGTATACATTGCTATGTCATTTTGCATAAACACCAAGTTTGCTGACAATATTTCACAAATATTTCACTTTCGTATAGCGGGTAACATCTGTGATCGAAGGAAATACAGCTGTTGACAAGAAAGACCGTTGCCTATTTTAAAAGGTATCATATTCTGTTCCAATATATTTCCATACACTTTCTTGTCATTTTTTGCTTACGTCAAGAATGTACGAAAATAAGTCTAGCAGTTTCAGATACCGAAACTGCCTCTTTGACTGCTTTATATATCATTTTGACATAATGCTGAAAGTTTCCTTCCGTATTATTACGAGAAAGAAAAGAATATTCCTAGTATAGTGGCTTGTTTCAGCATGGAAGAGTGGTATAAGTCCGTCAGTTATTTCAAGCAATGCTATGCCTAAAAATATACGTATATCAGCAAATAATATTTTAACAGAAAGATTTACAAGCACTCCGGAAAAATACCGTATACTGATTTCAATATAAGATATCGCATTTCAGTTTAAAATGGCAAGCTGGAAGTTGTATTCCTTTTATATCGCAGATTAATATTTAACATTGTGCTAGGAAAGTTTAAAGCAACCTATTTCTTTAATTTTTAGGTTGAAAGGAGGCGCTTCTATTTAATGTTCTGCCTCGATTATTTAGACCATGAATTGCCAACCCTTTTGTTTTGCTTTGACCCCTTTAAAAGTATGGTTTACTTCATCAACCCACTTGTATATTTCACATATCATGTAGCATGTAATCATAATACAAATAACTGCATATAAGTAACTTAAAGTAAACAATTAAAATAAGAATATGAACAAAATTTGAAAAAAAGAATTTCATCAACTTATGTTTTATTAATTTTTGTATTATTTTCATTATTAATTTGACAAATACAAGCAATGTACCAAACACATCACAATTCTAAATATCTGGAAGTTTGATTTTAACCAATGTGCTAGCTGAGCATGATGTATTAATGAGATTTTAGTTTTAATATTTGGTATAAAATTGCTAAATTTTAAAATCACCTCGTTAAAAAATATTTAACTCTCTTCTTATTTTTCGTAGTACGTTACAGACTTGACTA
The DNA here is from genome assembly GCA_000611955.2 of Stegodyphus mimosarum. Taxonomy (NCBI): domain Eukaryota; kingdom Metazoa; phylum Arthropoda; class Arachnida; order Araneae; family Eresidae; genus Stegodyphus; species Stegodyphus mimosarum. The sequence goes on from KK116906.1 coordinate 843,928, forward strand.
AAGCTTGTTTCCATTGAGTAAGAAGAGAAAAGTCAATAATGTTGGTCCCTAACAACATTAATTTTGAAATAATTCCTTCCGATTACTTTTAAATTGCAGAATTTCTTGTACGCGTGTGTTTTTACGTAAGAATTCAAGTTGTAGTATTAGCTTTATATCAATAAACAATTGTTCATTAATTTTATTAGCAACGTTTTTGTAATTAATTACATCTTGATTATGGTAATCTATAGCCAGCGCATATTTGGCTCTTCATCCCTAGTTGACGCCTTAATCATCATTTACCCCTTTTAAAATCTCATCAATCCCTAGGGGGGGTCAATGTAGATCCTGTTGAAACCTATGCATTATAAGGTATCATTGGGAAAACATTAAATAAGCTATTAATAATCATGTTTTATAATTTTTATTTCCCCTGGTATATGATCTTTGAGGACATTTCTAAGTTCGAGTTATTTCACAATACAATTAGACTAAATATTGAAACCTTCCAATCGGTGATGACGTACAAATTTTGAAATACGTTTTTCATAATATAGAGATTATATTTCCATATTAATGTATTGAGAATATTCATTTGGTGATTGTGGGATTTTGGGATACAAGCTCTTGAACGGCGAGACGGTTAAGAAATTAATAATATTAGTCTGGTAACAGCTTCAATTTGGCACTGATTCCCTCGGATAACATTTATAGGGGCAATTCGGGCACTTTTTGGACCAGTCTCCTTGTATTTACAGACATAGTTCCTCGAAATTGTTTTTTAAATGTGCTATTTGATAACCCTTATTTTTTACTATCTTCGTACACCGTAATTTTGAAGAATCAATACAGCAGCTTATATCATCGGCAGAGGAATTTTATCCCATTCCTCTTGAAGAGCAGTTACAGCTGAAAACATCGTGGCCGAAAGCGTCGCGGAGAAAACAACGCAAGGCGAAAAATTCGTTTTAAAGTATCGTCGTTGAAAACATCGTGGTAAAAAATGAAGTATCTACAAATCATCGCATGACGATAATATTTCTACTTACGTATTTCACATTTTTGAATGAATTAACAGAATTTTGCTGAAAAGTAAGAATGAAACTTAAACATTTAAAATTTGAAAATGAGTAGGAAACTTATGGAACTTCTAGCACTTAATAGAGTTTTAAATTTACATAGTTAATTAAGAAATATCATTAATAAATTAATACTGTTTTATAAATTTTTCCTGATAATTTTTCATGAGAAATACAGTTTAAATATTTTAGCAAAAGAAGATTAAGTAATTGCATGAGGTTAATTAACTATGTAAATTCAAAATTCTATTAAGTGTTATAAGTTGCATTAATTTTATACTCATTTTCAATTTTTAAATGCTTACATTTTCTTCTTACTTTTTCAGCAAAAATTTATTAGTTCATTCAAAGATATGAAATGTAGAAGCAAAAAATACCGCCGTTTCCTTCTTGCACTTCCAAGTCATTATGCGAATATGCAATTACAGCTTTTAAAACCTGAAAACGCATGCGTGCGATGTTATCGTCATGCGATAATTTGTAGGTACTTTATTTTTTACCACGATATTTTCGACTACGAAGTTTTTAAACTTCGAAGTTTTTGAACCGCTTTATTTTCAGCCACGTTGTTTTGTACCACGATATTTTAGGACTGCGATGTTTTCCCTTCATTTTCTTTTTTCCCGCGATGTTTTATTCTACGACGTTTTCGCCTTGCGTTGTTTTCTCCGCAACGTTTACGTCCGCGATGTTTTCGGCGGACACCTGGGCAGCTAACGAAAGTCCAAGGAGGGTTGTAGATGAATGGAAGATTCTGAGCGCTAGCATGCTGTGGAGCGCACTGAAGCAGGACAGTCAATCACAGATGTTGCTCTTTTCTTCGGCGTTCATCATTCTGCAATTTCACGTTTATGGAAACAATTCCAAACCACACAGACAATTGTCCGAAGGTCCAAAGCCGGTCGCCCAAGGGTTACAACCCCTGCTGAAGATCGATATATTGCTACTGTAACCAAGCGGAATCGCAGAGCAACCTCCACACGTGTGACATCTATAGTTACAGCGTCCATTGGTAAGGCAATATCTGCAGCTACTGTACGCCGAAGATTACATATGAGTGGACTGTACGCCCGGGTACCTTGAGTTTGTGTTCCTCTATCCGTTCAATCAAGAGGGGCACGATTACAGTGGTACCCGGAACGTGTCAATTGGAATGTGTCTGACTGGGGCAATGTCATGTTTACTGATGAATCAAGATTTGCTCTGGAGCCAGATGACAAGCGTATAAGGAAACGGCGTGAACAACGAACACGCAATCAGTCAGCAGTTGGCCCTACTTTTGTTTCAATGGACGATAACCCACGTCCCCATAGAGCAGACATCGTCGATGACTACCTGGAGAGTGAAGGGATTGCGCGTATGGAGTGGCCAGGATATTCTCCCGACCTTAATCCCATTGAAAATCTTTGGGATGCTCTCGGCCGTGCCGTATCTTCACGTTTTTTAACCTCCAGCCACTCTTATTGAGCTGGAAACTGGTCTACAAGGAGAATGCCGATTGCTTAATTCTGCGCTGGTTGACCACCTAATTCAAAGCATGGTTACAAGGTGTAAAATTTGTTTACAAATGAGGGGGATCACATACCCTATTAATGTCTTTTGTTTCATTTTATGCTGTTTAATTTCACTTTATACATAATTCTATTTAAGTCTCCAGTATGTCATTATCTGATAACTTACAAAAAGTTAATATTTTTTTCATTTCTGTATATAATTTTTGATTTTGTTTTATGCATAAATATATATTCTACTTTCCTACCGAAATTTGTGTCAATCAAAGCAGTATTTGATGATTTTTTTTGCATTTTACATCTTCGTGCTTAAACTTTGGAAGTGAGTGTATAAAGCAAATTAGAATTGCTTTCATTAATGTTAGGAACATAATTGAATAAAATGACATATTTTGTGCATAACGATTTTTAAAATATTCATTTATTAAAATTGATTTGAAGAGAAAATAACGTCTAGTCTCAAGTTTATCATTTAATAAAATTACTTTTATTACAAATCTGAAATTAACATTTTCATCTAAATCTATATATATATTAGATTCATTTATTATTGATTGTCATTTAAATAATATATACAAACTGCCGCACTAACAAAGGACTTGATTATTTAGTCATTTAGAATTCAGGCAGCATTAATTGCATTTGCATTTTCTGTTTAATATCTTCCGCATTTTTAAGTCACGCGAAAAATAAATATATTTACCGAAAGCAAACGCTGTCTAGTATGTAGTTGGAATGTACGATAGGCATGACTTAAAATATTTTCCTACTTAAAGAAATGTCATTTTCGTTAGTTTTATATTTAATTCAGTTAATTAAAGTTTGGAAGATGATGAGTGTTTGCGACATATATTTTAGTTACAAATTTAATTATTGAAACAAAGATTTCAGAAATAATTTAACTTTTAAATATTGCGATGAATGCTATAAAAATTAAAAATTCCTTATTGAATTAAATTTAAAATTCCGTATATGGAAATCGAATTAAATATTTTTGATGTTACCTGACTCCTCCTTTCATATAATCAGAATGGAAGATTTCGAAAAAGAAATCAAAACTATAGAGTAAGCGAAAATTCTTTGTAGTTGTAGTTATAAATATTATTATTTCAAAACTAAAATTCTTTTGCAAGTCTTTCCAAAATTAGAAGATATGAAATTTCGGAAAACGAAAGCAGACCGATCTGTAACGTAAGCAAATGGTTTTATTACTGTAATAATTTTTCGTAAATATTTATTCGACTTTGCTTTGCTATTAAAAAATCTTCTGCATGGACATTATTTTTTAAATACAACTTTATTTTTGGAAGCATAAATTATCGTCTGTTACTTTACAGTTTTGTTTTAATGCAAAATTGCATTTTTAAAGAAGCAGTGGATATAATGTTGTGTTTTTGCTCTTTCCGAAGAAAATTATAAGTATCTAGTTATTGAAAAGGCTATGAATGCTATGGGTTCTCAATACCTAAAGTTATCATATATAATGTTGTTGACAAGAAAGGAAAAAAAAGCATGAGAGGGTGGCACCAAGTGGCAAAATTGTTCCAAATACATATCCAAGAAGAAAAGGAATTTTTCGAATGTTTCGAAGGTAAGATCTTTAATGTTACGAAACTCCGCCAAGTTAAAGCACAGGTGCAAAATCCTTAAAATCAAAACTGATTAATCTTGATTCGAAAATTAAAAATAAAAACGCATAGTGAGCATTGTCTTTCTCCAAGACATATCGTTGAATATGCAGCAGAATTCTTTAAGAGAAGCATTTATCCGGATATAAATGGAAAACATCTGTCAGGATAGATCACTTTCATGTGTATTTAAATTACTGTCACAAACGTAAATTCATTTATTATCATGAAAGAGGAGAAAATAATCTTAAAGCATGGTTCAAAGAATCCAATGAAAGTTTTCCAAAGGGATTTATGATTATTGCTGATTTCTGACATAACAGTAAATAAAAAATAAAGAGAAGAGAGAAAAATATTAATATCAACTCCAA
>KK116906.1:851332-867914 GCA_000611955.2 Stegodyphus mimosarum
ACTTAAAGATCAGAAAAACCATAAAAAAGGTACGCGAGGCGGTATATTTCCCGCAATTATACAAAATAGTAACTGCGTATGTCAGGTCCTGCAATCAATGTCAGTTAATTAATGATATTAATTACAGCCCGGCCGGGTACTTAAATAGCATTCGCGCTACATTTCCGAATGAAATATTAGGCATAGATCTACTTGGTCCTTTTCCCCAGAGTTAAACAAAAGTCGTTATCTTTTAGTAATTGTAGATCATTTTTCGAAGTGGACAGAAATTCTTGCACTTAAACGTGCATCAGCCAAAACAGTTCCAGAAACATTCTTACACTGGTACATTTTCAAATACGGTGCACCGATAAAAGTCATTAGAGATAACGGCAAACAATTCGTTAGCCAAATTTTCGAGAACATTTGCTCTGGACTTGGCATACGCTATATCAAGATGGTTCCGTACTGACCACAGGCAAACATCGCGGAAAGAGTTAATAAAAATATTGTAAAAATAATTCGAAGTTATGCTAGCACACATCACAAGCGCTGGGATGGCTACGTAGATGAGTTAGCGTATGCTTTAAGAACAGCAAGTCATGACATCACTGGAAAAACGTCAGCGGAATTATTTTTAGAGCATAAGTGAATAAACACCACTAGATAATTGTTCAACAAAGGGAACAAGAATTCAGGCAAAAAGATGTGCAGAAATTGATTCATGGAGGCGGTTAAAAATTCGAATACTGCAAGAAACAGACAAAAGCTCTACTATGATCGAAAACGCCGTGAAGCAGATTTTAAAGTGGAGGACAAAGTTTTAAAAAGAAAATTTTGTTTATCAAATGCACCAGAAAACTTCTCCGCAAAACTGGCGCCGAGATTTGAAAGTCCCTACATTATTCAGCAAATCAAGGGAGTCATATTATATCTTAAGAACGAGAGAGGGGAAACCTGTAAAGCAAGTCCCGACCAGGTGAAAAGGTATTATCAGAAGAATGACTTTGAAGTTCTTAAACGTTTATTGGAGGATTGAAAGTCCTAAAACTTGGAAGGTACAGAAGCAAGGCCGTCTGCTCCGAAACCCAAGAAGGAGAGAACCGCCGAAGAACCCAAGAAGCAGAGAACCGCCGAAGAACTCAGCCCTTCTACATGTTATGCAAGGATCCCGAAAAGAAGGACTGAAAACCTCCAGACTCCAGCAGAGAAAACGGTTAAGCGAACAACTACGTCTCGTAAAGAATACTTGCAAGATAGGAAGAGTAAAAAACCAGTAACAAGATCCCACAGCAGAAAAGACGAGTCAACGGAACCGCGTCCAGTTCCGGATATCCAAAGAAGAAACAAGGCCGCCATTCCTGCGAAAAAAGAGACAACAAGAGCGAAAAGATATCAACAAGCAGAAAAAATTCAAGCAAGAACCCAGACCGGAGGTCCTCCAAAACAGCCATCCAGGTGTCAAGAGAAAAAAACAGGAACCCGGAGATTATCACCCCAAAAGGCCAGCACGCAGAGGCCAGAAAAGAAAGCCTATGGAGGAGAGTCAAAGAAGTCAAAGGCGCAGGCTGACTGCTATGAATTCCTTGACATGGACAGTGTTCTGTGAAAAGAGGATGACTGAGTGCCAACCATCGAAAAGTTAAAGTTAAACCTTCTATAAATTTTCTTTTGTTCTGAACTGTTATGTGTAAATACGAAGTTTCTAGGTGTTGAAAAATTGAAAGTCAATTTGTCTCGGTTGAGACTCAGTTTTGTTTACTGTATTTAGCGAAAGCAAAGCAAGATTTTATTTTAAGTGTAATGTCTAAGAACAAGTAGTTCATGTTGGTCGAAAGACTGGTTCTGTTATGTTAAAGCCAAACTTTGGCCAAATGTAAAATAGCTTCGTATTTTATGTATTAATGGTAATTTTAGTTTCAGGGCCGCCAGTTTGGTAAAGAAGCGTGAAGTAAAATATTTTTTTTCTTGTTCATCTTATTGTATATTGTAAGAATCATATGTATTAGAATTTTGTAAAGTATATGTAAATACTTTAAAGCTATGTAAATGTAGAATTTAATCTAAAAGCATGAAAATTTTACATACTAAAAGTAAATGCCAAAAGAAACGAGTTAAAATCTAAATGTTAAATAGAAGATAAAATTATGTGAAAATTGTGAAAATTGAATGAGGAAAATTTAGAATGAATGCGGTTTTTAGGGTTCTCCACTCACACTTGAGTTTAAGAAGATTAAATATAGCTCATCGAGATTTAGTAGGATGGACTAGGGTGTGTCATAGTTGGTTGATCGAATTCTAACAAATCATTGTGGTTAGGGGAACTGTTGATATACAAAAACATGAAATATTCCCGTTGGACATCTCAAATAAAGTGGAGAATCGGGGAAAAGCAAGGTTTGCAAAAGATTAATTAAAGTAAATTAAGTAAAAGATTAAAGTAAATTAAGGTTTGCATGGAGAATGAATGAATGTGAAATAAACATCAGAAAATCATCGAAAAGTAAAATGCTACCGAGTATTAAGAAAGTGAAAATCATAATGTATTTTCAATATACTCATACTTGTTCCTTCCAGATCCTGGAAGGAAGAAAAGACTGAATGATGAACAACGACAGCAGAGAGGATTCAGCACGAATAAATTGTAACAGCGACGCCAAACATTGTAAAATTTCATAGTCAAAAAGTTGTTTTATGTAAACGGGGCTCTTGAGTTTTAGATTAGAATGTTGAAACTTTTCAACAGGTCGTTTCTAGAACCTGCTTCCAAGTGTTCAAAATTCTGGCGAGGGCAAATGTAGGGTTTATATTTATTTTTACTAACATTTATTTTAAGTTAATATTCCTTTCCTGTTTATCCTTAATTTTCCCCTAGAAATGCCCGTGCCAGAGTATGTAAATTGTAGTAGCACGCGCAGTTTATTCAAATTTAGCGGAAGCTAGTTGAATTAAATAGTAGACGAAACCAGAGTGTGAGAGTCTTGCTTTGAAGCTACGCTGAAGATATTGCTTAGCAGAATTTAGATCAGCGCGTATCGGCCTGTGTGCCTAGCTTTGCAGAAGTGCTAATTTTCTACCATTTAATCAGAAATCTTGCTGAATCTCAGCGGTAATTAAAAACGCGGTTTCTTAGGATCTCAGAGCCTTGTCGATAGTGTTTGATATTTGTTCATCTAGTTGTTATTTTCAGTTTTACCTTACTTTTAGTTCAACTGCCGGGTTGGCGCAGTTTGTGAGCGTCGAGTAGACGCAGTTGTAATTTTAAAGGTACAATAAAAGGGTTTCAACCCTTTCGCACGTTTTAGTGTGACTTCACGTATAGCAGTACTCACTATCCCAGTGTCTGACAAGTTGGGCCGAGCGAGATCTTACATACTTTTCTTTTAAAAAGCGGATTGTCCAAACCTCGATCTACAATTTAAAAACCTTTAATACCGAGGCTCAAAATTGAATGAAACGTCTGTAACGTTGGGAAGGTATTTAGTATCATAATAACAGTTTTTCAGAAATGAGAGCTATTACTGCAAAAGTTTTATATTAAAAATACTGTTAAAATTGTCATATCGTTCTTACAGTGGATTCTCGAATAGGATTTCTTTTCTTTATTTCGTAGCTTTAATTCTTTTTTCAAGCTTTCTTTAATTTATACACCACCCATAAAATTTAAGCTCATATTTCTCAGTATAAATTGTAAATATATATATTAAAAAGTAAAAACTAAGTAAAGTCCGAAAGGTTTCAGATTTGAAATTACGTCCAAAAGGACATTTTTTCACGTTTTGTATGTTAACTTTATTTATTAAATACGTATTATGTTCTATGTACTCAAACCGTAAAATTTAGTTCATCAGCAATATAGCAAAATGTTTTTAAAATGAGTATAGCTTTAGAATTTTCGATACAGAATCTCGCGCGCGGGAGATAATTTTTTTCCCGTACAGTGTTCCCATTGCTCATTTTGAAATCGTTTAATTTGATAATCAAAGATTCGTTGAGGTTTTACAAACTAGAAATCAATAATAAAACAAATTTCAAATTCCAAATTAGGGCTTCCACGTGCCCATATTTTATGGAAGATTACGTTATTCAAATTTCGATGGCTTAAGGTACCGTCGTTTTATCACAATGCAAGAAACATACATACATCCATGCAGATACTGCATTATTTAGTTTCGTTAAATATAATACAAGGCTGTAATATTTGGTGGTATCAATTTTGAAAGCGATTCGCCGTTTATAGTTTTCAATGCAAAATGCCAGAACGAAATTAATAGTCCTTCAGTGTAAATTGCCCCTGTGGACTAATAATTTGAATAGTATAATATAATATATTATACTGTACATATAATAATAATTTGAATAGCTTTGTTAAATGAATTATTTTAATTATATTAATGGTTTTTCTTTTAAAACAAGAACTTTGATCTGCAGCTGATAGTATTGCTACGTTTTATTTTCATATTTAAGAGACACTTCAAGGGAAGAAAATAACACTGATTTTCTTCATTTTATAGTCTTGAAAAAGGTAAGGCTTTCCTATTTTAAACAGGAAAACAGACAGTCTTGGGTTATTTTGTCTACATATTTATAAAATTTTAAGAAAAACAAGTAATTGTAAGAAACTGAGGTAGAGGCTCCCGCTCTGCGCTTGAAAAGGATTAGGTTTTCGATTTAAAAATAATTTTCATTCTTGATTTTAAAATATCACTACAATGTTTGCTTTACATAATTATAGGGGACTAAAAGACAAATCTGGGTAAATGTTTTGCCCAAAAGGTTACATTAGATATTGAAAAAAAAATGGCTGTCATGCTTAAAATAGTGTTTTTAGATATAAATTACACAGCAGAAGTATTCGATGCCAGTTAAGTTAAATTGAGAGCAATGCATCTAACAACAGAGATAAAGATACTGCTGTAATCCTTCTCTAATAAAAGTGAAAAAAAATATGATTTATAATCATACATTTTCTAGTCTAATGCAATATGAAACCCACATCAAAATTTCGATAGAAAAATAAGCTAATTCTCTCTCATTATATCAGCAACAATGGCATGCAATGTTTAATGATTTTCGTCTTTCTAATCAAATGGTCGTAAGAGTTCAAGTTAAATCCAATATTTAACCTTAGTCGATTAAATGTGGCAAAAAAATTATCATAATTGATCAGATATCCATAACGCGAACAAACAAACAAACAGGCAAACAGACATTTTTCATTATATGTTTATATTTTGTAAAACTTACAAATTTTTTATTAACAAACTCTACGATTTGAAAGCGAGCAGTAGCAACACTTTTTGAAATGAAGCTTTTTTATTTTCAACGACCGACACTGTTGCCACTCGGAAAAATTAGCGCTTTCAGAGTTTTTAATTAATATTTCGGCTGATTAAAGTCGTACGAAAAAGGGAATAGTCGAAATGGCTTCCCACGAATTTTGGGAAACGGGAACAATGTATTTAATTTTTGGCAAAGCTATTTTTATTTCATCGTAGAACTTAGAAAGTTTTATTTACCAACTCTAGGATTTGAAAGCGAGAAGTGGCAAAGACTTTCGAAATAAAGCAGATTTTCATCTCCAGCTTGCGACACTGTTGCCATTCGGGAAAATGAGGGCGAAAATTATCGTTTCGTTTTTGCGAGTTTTTAATTAATATCTCTGATTTTTGCTACTTTTTTCGAAAAACGTGAACACCGACCTCTTCAAGAACCCAGAAAAGTACTGTAGAAAGTTTGCTGACGATAGTTACGGTAGTGATTGATTTATTAAAGAGGGCAAACAAACAGACTTTCGTCTTTATATATATAGATTATTATCACGCCAGAGGAATTCTAAACATAAAAAAATCTGAAAGGTTTCAGATTTTAAATTACTTCCAAAGAAGCGTTTTTTAACATTTTGTGTGTTACCTTTATTTATTAAATATTATGTTCTTCGCACGTAAAATTCAGTTCACAGCAATATCGCAAACTGATTTTAAAATGATCATATCTTTAGAATTTCCGATATACAGTTCCTCGCTTTAGATAAAAAGGTTTTTTTTCCGTTGAGAGTTGCCATTGTTCGCTTTTAAATCGTTTGAGTTTGTTCATCAAAAATTCTTTAAAGTTTTACAAAATATGCAATAGATAATAAAACAAATTCCAAATTCGCACTTCCAGATGCGCATATTCGGGCGAAAACGTACAGTATTCAAAATTGGATGGCTCTAGGTACCGCTGTTTTATCGCATTTGGAGAAATATGTATACATTTATGCAGATTCATCATTATTTAATTATTTTAAATATAATACAGGGCTGCAATACTTGGTGGCAACAGTTTGAAAATGGATTCAGACTTTTAATGTTTCCGACGCAAAATTGCAAAAAGAAAGCAATAGATCTTCAGGGACAAAGCCCCTTTGGACTAAAAATAAATAAATTTCGAGCAATCAATAATTTGATGAGACGATCTATATTGTTTTCCATCTTTTCCCGTTTCCAAAATAATTTCAGGTGTTTATTCTATAATAGACATTTTCAAGGCAAGTGCTTCTGAATAATCGTGGGTGATATTTTGATAGTAATTTTTTTTTCACTTATGATAAAAAAACGGTTGTTTAAAAGTTTATCACAAAGTAACCAACATACTTCAAAATAATTCGTAAGTTTGCAAAATTTGTCCGAAATACGAGTATCGTAAAATTTACAGACTACTACACGAAAGCGCAGTTCTCGTAAATCAGTAATTTACTACAATTCATAATCTCGAGTTCTAAGTCACTGGGTTCACTATAAATTTCTGTTGAACGACTTATGAATGGTTATGATTTAAGAAATTCTATTTCGATCTGAAAAGGTTTAGAAATTATGAAATACTACACAAGCCGACTATTTCAAAATGTACTATAAATTCAAATATTTTTTATTTAAAGAAGCACCAAAATGCAGGGAAAGCAAATTATTATTAAAAGAATGAGTTCTGCTCGCGAGTCGCATAGAAATGCGTTGTAGGCCATTGATTTCCCGGGCTTGCTCTAATAGAAGAGAACACGCTTAATATTCTTCAGGTTATTTACTTGCTGTTCTGAATGCCAAAATGCAATTGTAACTTCCGAATTAAATTTATTTACAAATAGAAAGCCATGAATATTTAACCGGAGTTATAGCCATTTTGAAAATTTCAAATGTTTCTTTTCTCAGAATATGTTTCATATTCAGTGGCATCTTCAAACACTGCAATACAACACAAACTGTACTCTTATATAAAGTATCATTTGACCAGCAGTTTCACGGGGTTACTTTAGGAATGCTAATGCATCATTCATTATCTATATTTTATGCCATGGGTAGTACTTAATGGTATGGGAAGAAAAATATTGTTTCCATAATCACGAAATATATCAGAAAAGTCTGCTTACTTTATTGTACTAATATACTTCGTAAATGTCCAATTTTCTTTCACTATTCAAGTCAAGAAATTTAGCATTTAGTATTGATCATATGTGTTATAATGTATAGTATTTAGTTGGAAGTTAGTTTATTTAGTTGGAAGGAAGAACAGGGAAAAGAATATTCATTCTTGGAAATGCTATTTTTTATTTTTCTCATAACTGTTAAGCAACTATATAAAAAGAAAACAATTAATAAATTAACTATCTTGGGCAGTCCGTCTGGACGGCTAGCGACTGCTAAACTCCATTTTAAGTTCCAAGGCGAAGATTCGAATTTGAGAGACTTTACTTTGTGTGTGTTCTCCCATCACCATGCTTTCCAGCGTATTATCGGTGGCCCCGTGCAGAGACTGTTACGCAGAGCTGTTGGCGATGAGAAAGCTAAAGAATGACTAATAAGTTCCCCTAATTCTAAGGAATGCATTGACATGCATATGTTCGCCCATGTAGTTTTTTTCTTTTTTTTAGCATTAATTTTTTGAATGCTTTAAATCCGTTTATAAAAAAATTAATGCTTTTTAAGGCTTTAAAGGTTTTTTTAATGCTTTAAATTTTAATCATTATTTTTAAATTATTAATGAACTTTTTAACCACTTCACCGTTTCTGGTGAGACTGACATGTCGATATGAAAAGGTCCATCAGTGGTCGAGCGGTTGAGTCGCTGAACCCTGGAAATTTGGTCCGGGGTTCGAATCTCGGCGAACGGGCGGGCTGTGTGGGTGTTTTTCTGGTTTCTCCAGGTGTAACATGTAGACAGGGACCTACCCTTAGAAAGTCCTCCAGAAAGGCATCGCTGCCCTTCGGCAGATAGCTGCCGTGTGTTTTTCCATAATTAAATAAGCGAAAGCAAACGTTTTGAAAGTGTCATCAGTAAATTTGAGCCTAACACAGCATAACATAAACTTATTTTAGGTATTGAAGTGGTCATTGTCCTTTTGGTATTAATAATTTGAACTATTAAAATTGTTCGAAGCTACCAATGTTTGATATATCTTAAGTTGTTCCTATTCCTTCATTGGCAAGTCTTTTTATTTATCTTAGTATTCAAACTGATTTTTTATCTAGTCATACTCAATTTTCTCCTTTGGGAAATATTCTCGAACTGGAAAATGTTCTCTGTTATATAATTTTGAATACTATCGCCTAAATATTATCCATTTTTAGATAGAAAATTATTTAGATTTGCAAAGCATTACATGTCATTCTGTTCGATATATGTCATATGTCGAATTTTTATTTTGATCGCAAGATTTGATTCCTCGAGCCTCGGGATTCTGCGGAACATAATTTGGAGACCACCATTCTAAGCCTGCAATATACTGTGTGAATAACTGATTTCATGAATTATAGAAACGGGAAATGATCTAAACTAAATTCTTGTTCCATTTGGTATTTAATGATTCATGAATATATGCCTAGAATCAAACGATACACAGACATCCCTCCCGTCATCGCATAAAGGTGGGATGAGCAATCTATATTTAATCTTGCCCATCGGTCATAGAAGAAGTTCTGAGAACAGTCATCCATTTCTCAGGACTCCTATCTCCTGGCCCGACTAGCAGAGCCCGGCCATTCGGAAACCCCACATCATTCCCTTTATTGGCACAACATTTCCGCATTCCCTGAGGCAAGGGAAAGAAAATAAGAAGGGAATAGAATACTTCTCGAGTGATGGCATCAGTATTAATTCATTCACGGCCGCAAGTGCTCTTCGGATCATTAACATAGGACGTATTCGTGAATGCCTTGGAGTCAGTTTCTCAGACACTTGTGAAGGAAATAACACGAGAGATTTCGGTTTGGGTTTATGCTTCTGTTTCTCGTGTTCTTAGCTGTATTGGGAATACTGTTTGGAAGTCAAGAAAGCCATTCTAATATTTTGACCAATTGTATGATCCAACAAGAAAAGATACTACTTGCCATTGCAATTTCGGTAGCAAAACAAATTATAAGCGTAAACATTAAAATTCTGTGATTTCTCTTACAGGTAAATGTGTTTTTTATCATTTCTATACCTCTTATTTAGATTCTATGTTTAAAATATACTCCTAAATACCCTGATGTTAAATAGACTACAATTTTAGTACAGTACGGTAGGTGTTTATATATTTTTAGAACGATTTCGGGATCGTTTAATTAATTTTTAAAATACAAAGAGTACTCTTAAAATATTCGCTCTGAGAGTTTTTTTCTTAATTATAAATCAGCGTAGAGATTTCCATGGTACAAAGAATTTTCATAAAATTTTCGAAGGTATTAATTGCTATTCATTACCCACAATTTTTCTGAGTCCAGAGATTGGTAAAACGGCTTAACAGCAGCAGAGTGGTAAAGTCGCTTAACATTGATAGTTGGAAACCTGGCGATCGAGTTCGCTGCATGTTCATTTCCCCATATTTAACGTGTATACAGCCATTTTTCACTAAACCGTCCCGCACGAAAGCATTTCTCTCCTTGTGAGAACGTAAATTTCTCACTCCATGTAGTTCATCTTCATCATAATTTAAATTGAAATCGGAGAACTACCGCGTGTATAAATACTGGAAAAACTGGTTTTTCCTCCCTTTTCTGCTGACGGCGTTTCAAGCGAAGCCCCACACATGTCGCTCTCATATGATAATGGCGTTTGGGTTGGATGAAAACGAAGGAACGGAGATAGCCTAAAAAATTGCATGAAGTAGCTGAAAATGTTTGACTAAAAGGAAATCTGACTTGATGCCGTGCTAAAATTTAAACCATCCTCGAGCAAATTATTAATATGTGTTTCATCTCCAGAAAATGCCGATTTTTTGTCGTCAATAATCGCTTCGCCGAAATTACCACGTGCTGAACAAAAAAATAAGTGTGAAAGAAAATATTATACGCATGAAAATCTCCATCTGCAATTTGTTTAGTATACATACAGTGCAGTAAGCTACAGTGTACAGCATAGACGATTGTGAAAGATTAGAAGGCTGTGTTCCTTCGCAATGTAAGGCCCCGAGATTCCGTTCCATGTTTAGCTTCTCACGTTTTGTGCTCTAAGTTAATGTGTTATGTTACTTTTGTGTACTATGTGATCTGTGTTATATATATATATATATTTAATCAATAGAAGTTTTTGATAAAATAAATGTGAGATTAAAAGAAAAGTTGTCTCCGCAAGTCTCATGCATGTGGGTTATTGGGTAAGTGAAACATTTTATTATTCTTGATACCAAATTACAACGCAAATCTGCTAGACGTAATTTTAGGCAAGCAAGTATTGGGCATATATAACATTTGTCTTTTGATACTTGTAGTATCTAATTTATTTAGGAAGTCACACCCTCAACACCACACTCCTTAAACAGATAGTTTTCGCATGATTTACTGTAATTAAATAAACCAAACCAAACCAATTTGCACATGAAACGGCCAGAGACTTTTCAGTAATAAGATAAAAAGCTATGTATGCAATACCTGTATCAGTCTTCATTTTATCAAGGAATGCAATGCTACTTTTGAAGAAAGATCGATTGCTTTGTTTGATGAAGTTACTGGGATTAAAAAAATGCAATTTCGTCTGTAAATCTGAAGTAAAATTTTTTCTTGTTGCTATAAATTTGCGACAACCATAAATTCCTTACTGAAACTTTATTTGCATTGTCGGAAACGAATTTATTTACGTGTAGCAACATGTGTCAGCGAAATCTAGTGTTAGATATTTTAAGTTGTAAATCTTGTTTTCTTTTACTTATTTTACGTATTGTTGCTACAGATGTTTGTAAAGACTTTCCAGTCGACCTGTTTTAGTGCATTTTCTCGTTTACCAATAATTTAACTTTTGAAACATTAGAAACTACCTTTTTCTGGTATTCTTTCGGAGTATTTTTGTCACGTAGAAGTAATGATTGAAAGTTTTTCTCTTTCGGATATGTAATATTGCTTACCTTGCAGTTAGAAATTTCAACACCATGCATTTTCACAATGTTTTTGAAATATGGAACAGGAATAACTCTTTTTGGAAAGAGCAAACATATTTCCTTCAATCCACAGCTTGTTTAGATGCGACTCTGGATAATCGAGAGCTGAATGCGCACAGATTTGTGATCAGATAGTCAAGATTCAACCGAAATGTTTAGTGCCTATATGCCATTGGGACACTCTAATTATGTAGCGAGTCGAAACTCCTCTCGAGAGGTGAATGATAACAGTAGACGTGTGGGAGAGTCTTGGAATCGTTCCCAAAGGGTCTATGCTTAAAAGTTGGGGAGGGGCGAAACTAGCAAAATCGTAATCTCACATGTATGTGCCCAAGGCTCTTGCCAATCACAGGCGTCACAATAACTCTTTGAAATGATGAGTTTCGTGGGCTTGTTCTGATATCAGATTAATCACAGCAACAACAAGAATATTGATCCGAGAGAAATATCCCCAAATAAAATTTGTTGTCTAACCGAAATTATTTACTTCTTCTTACCTTAGGTATTTCTCCAGCCTTTTTAGCATGCCTTCGTGTTGTAGTGGTCAGGACGCTCGGCGCGTATTCGAGTGGTCCGTGGTTCGAGTCCCGGCTAGAGCATTGCTTATTTTTCATTTTTAATGCTTCGAAATAGCCTAACGTATCTACAGTATCGCGCGAACTAAAAGGGCGGTGGATGATGATTCTCCAGCACAAGGATTTACCGATTGGGTCCCCTATTCCCCAATCGCCCTCTAAAAGGGGGACAGGGGAAACGTATTTATATAAATATATATAACGTATTTCTCCCGCCTCTTTAGCATGCCTTCGTGGTGTCGTGGTCAGCAAGCGCGGCGCGTATTGGAGAGGTCCTTGGTTAGAGTCCCAGCCGGGGCGTTGCTCATTTTTCATCTTTCCTGCTTCGAAGTAACCTAATGTCTCTACAAACTTTTGAAAGGAAGCTTTAATCAAGGGTATTTACCACGGGAAATAAGAAACAGGCTGACTGTCCGGAATAGTGATTTAAATATTAAATTAAGCAATTTTATGTCAAATGTTTAAAAATTTTTTCATCAATACATTCTACTGAAAGACGCGACTAATGAAGTCAAATTTGCAACACACAGTATTGCAAACTTGTGGCAAATATCACTGCGCAACACTTGGCATCCACGCGCTTAATCTAGGCGTACTGCACTTTATTATTTTTAGTAGAGGGCAAGGCCGCCAAATGAGCGAGTTGCGGCCAAAGCAAAATTTGTAAGTTCTGTATACATCGATAATGGAAATGTATGAAAACATTTCAATATGAAAGAAATTAATCCATTCTTTCCAAACAAAAAACAATTCATAAATAATTCCTTTTATTCCCAAACCAGGAAACAAAATCTTTGACTCTTCAGGTTAATACGTATGGCGTCATGATTTGTATTTAATGTAATATAACAATATTTTCTCAAAATTAATAATAAAATTAACGTGGCTATAATATATCGCGTCAATTACACTATCCTGAAGCAAAAAAGCTTTCAACAGCAGCTACTTATTTAAAATGCTGATATTAACTAAACATTTTCGACATACACTGACGTCCCATGCAATCGTGTGCTTTCTTAAGCGTCAGAATATGACCTTATATAATGATAATATGTTTAAAGTTTGGAAATGCTATTTTTATTTCATATTTTGTAAAAGTTAAAAATTTTTTTATTAATCAACTCTACAATTTGGAAGCAAGCAGTGACGACACATTTCGGAATAAAGCAGAGTTTCATCTCTAACGGGGCGAGACTGTTGCCACTCGGAAAATGAGAGCGACATTTAGCGTTTTCAGAGTTTTTAATTAATATCTCAGCTAATTAAAATCGTACAAAGAGGGGAATGGTCGAAATGGCTTCCCAGAAATTTTTGCAATCGGGAAGCGGATACCTTTCTCGAAACTGGACTCCCTACCGTTCCGGAGGAGATAATGCCACAAACAAACGAACAAACAGACACACGCGCACAGATTTGACTAGTATAGATTATCAAGATGATTAATAAAACTTTAGAAATGAGATTAAAGAATTGTTCATTTGGCGATTTCAAGCAACACTAAATTTGCCATAACAAGAGATTATCTTTCCAGGTTCTGAAATTAAAGTGAATCCGCGCCCAGCAAGTATTTGTTCTGATACGCGTATTTTCACTTATTCGCTTTCGTCATTTTTATCTAGATTGCAAAGGAAGGATCCTATGTAATCAGTATCATCTATTAAACTAGACTTCAGAGTTGAAGATTTATTTCATTCTTTCTTTGTTGCTGGCAAATCATTGTTACTCGCGAGATAATTCTTTGTAAATTGTGAAAGCATAGCAGATTAGCTTGAAAACTAAAGCATCAGATTTTGAGTTCCTTTTTAATGCAAATACAAGTTATTTAGTATGACAGTTATTTGTTTCTATCTTGCTTGCAGCATTTGTTTTATAAGTAACATTCTAATTCTGAAAATTTAACTGTTGATAGTCAACGAGAAAAATATTTTAAACATTTATAAGGTATTCTTCCCACCTTACTCGCATGCCTTCGTGGTGTAGTGGTCAACACGCTCGACGCGTAACCGAAAGATCCATGGCTCAAATCCCGGCGAAGGCGTTCCTCATTTTTCATGACTTCTTTGAAATAAACCTAATGACTCTACAACTGGCGCCCGAACTAAAAAGGTGATGGACGGTGATTCTTCACCACCGGGATCAGGCGACTGGGCCCTCAAATCCCCAGTCGCCCTTTAAAAGGGGGAGCATATAAGGTATTTCTCCCGCTTTCTTCGCGTGGTGTAGTGGCCAGCATGCTCGCCGCATAACCGAGAGGTCCGTGGTTCGATTCCCGGCGAAGGCATTGCTCATTTTTCATGATTCCTGCTTCGAAATAAACCTAATGACTCTACACATTTTATTTCAGTTCCAATAATGTTCCAGTTTTAAATGTATGTGTTATGTTTAATCAAGCATTTTTAGTTTTTTGACACTCAAGATTGGGATTCGGATTGGATACGGGTTACAATACAAACATAAGAATTACTATCACAAATATGTATACCAATTAAGCTGACCAGGGGCACTCTAAATATGCGGCGAGTCGAAAGTACTATCGAGAGGCTGTGGTAGGAGAAGAGGGTTGATACACCCTCTTATTATCCTCCCCGCCCCGGAATATTCGCCTCGGGGTACTCTCATTCAAAATTGGGGGGCAGGGAATTTAGCAAATTTGTATTGTCACCTATATGGTGCTCAAGGCTCTTGCCAACGACGATGAAATCTTGAAATTTTGCCACCGTGAAATTTGTGGGCTTGCTCTAATTTCAGAGACCTGATCTGATGTTACTCTTGATCGGGTTGATAAGCCATAAACAAGCATACTTCTCAATTAAAATATTTTTAAAAAGTTACTGTCTCAATACCTGAATTTCGAAGCATTAACCAATAAAATATCCCCAATTTTTGGTTGTAATAGAAACATTTTTACAGGAAATGAGTAAAGCATAATGGTAGGTTACCGTTCATATGATAATTACGACTATAATTCAATACTTTTTATTGGACAAAATGACATCATCATTAGTTTCTGTTCTTAATTAAACATAATTATCGACTAAAGGAAACTGAATCAATCTTTTTACTAAAAAACTTTAAAATCTTGTCTTTAATGAGGCTTAAATTATTGAAAATAAATTTGGCAACTTAAATTATTGGAACAATACTTGTTTAGTCTCAGAAGTTTTTAATTAACGAATCAATTTTCTTTTGTTCAGAATCCTGTTAACATAAGAAATTTGCAGGATAAAATGGGTGAAAACCCGTAAAAAATGGGATACACTTTTCGCACATTAAAAAAGAGACATCTCTGAGCCTATTGATTAAGGATACCAATTCGGAGATAAGGAAAATTATCGGTATATCTATAATAACGATTTTGCTGCTCAGAATCCGATAACTATAAAAAAGTGTATTTTCAATGTTATTCAAGTTCCAATATTATGCTTTGGAAATAGCTCAAGAATATATCCATGATTAGTAATTTCAAAATTTATACCAGGACTGAGAGCGATTGTAATTATTTCAAGAATAATACAAAATTTTGTTCTAGATGTTAAAATTGTATTTTCAGTTAAATTCAAATGAATATGTGACTCTATTTTAGTATATATATATATATATATATGAATATTTGCATGTCTTAGTTTTCTGTATGAGGATGAGAATTTTAAATATGTTTGTGTTCGCCGAAAACATCGCGGATGTTAACGTTGCGCAAGAGGAAACAAAGCAAAGGAAAAACGTCGTCGTGCAAAATATGGTGGTAGAAACTGAAGCAAAGAAGAAACATCGCAGTTCTAAAACATCATGTTATAAAACACCGTGATAGCAAACAAATCTATTCAGAAACAAGGTAGTTTTAAAACATTGTCGTGTAAAATATCATGATAAAAAATAAGGCACCTAAAAATCATTGCATGGTGATAACACCGCAGATAATGTTTTCCAGACTCTTTAAAAAGATTTATGCATATCCGAGTTACCAATCCAACTTTATAAAAGAGATTAATTAAATAATGATCTTTAATAATTGACAACAAAATTCAATTAACTTCATTCAATTAATTAAAAGCAATACGTAGCGCTAATTCTCTAATAATTTTCTGTTTTTAAATGCATACGTTTCCTCTTGATTTTTCATTAGAAATTTATTAATTGATTCAAAAATATGAAATACGGAGATAAAAATGGTCCTCATTCTTTATTTACGCTCATAAATTGCTATGTGTACAGGTATTTAAAATTTTTAAAGTGTGAAAGCAAATGCCTGCTGTTATATCATCACTCAATGATTTCTAGGTGCTTTATTTTTTCACAGTATTTCGTGCGACGATGTTTTAAAACTTCAAAAATTTTGAACCACTGTATTTTTACGACGATGTCTTAGAACTGCAATGCTTTCTCCTTACTTTCATTCCTCGTATGATGTTTGGTAAGACGATGTTTTTCTTTGCATTGTTCTCTTCAATACATATTCGTCCGCGATGGCTTTCCCCTTAACCAATATGTTAACTATCTTATTGTGCTTTTAACCCGCGAGAACACGCACTCATTTCCAGACACGAGAACTCGCGCCGGGTATCTCATACCCTAGAGTACATTTCTGCTATTTAAATATCAATTAATACTGTTTATAAGCAAACCGAACATATTTAAATATTAC
>KK116907.1:8923-19014 GCA_000611955.2 Stegodyphus mimosarum
CTTTTTCTGTGAAGACAGTAAAACACATACCCTTGGCTTTCTGGCATAAAGGCCTTTTTCATTAAGCCTTCTGTATATTGTTTGCCGTGATGCAACAGTTCCAGTGGCGGCTGCAAGCTCTGAACTTAACTGGCGAGCAGTAGCCTTTCTGTTACGACGGGCAGTTAATGCCAGATACCGATCTTCAGAAGCAGTTGTCATTCGTTTCCGACCTTGTCCAGGCCTCCTTACAACACTTCCATCATTTTGAAACTGTTTCCATAGCTTAGAGACTGTCTGTCTTGAAATATTCAGACATGTGGCTGTTTCCATGATTGACTGCCCTGCTTCTAAACGGCCGATAATTCGCCACTTTACAGATTCTTCCAAATGATACTTCGAAGCCATAACAAACCGCTTTGAGTCCCTACACACTGAAATCAAACGCTATGTTGCAGAAATTCACTCAAATATTCAATTTGCGCAAAGCGCTTGATTCATCCTTGGATGACGTAACGCCTAGATTTGCATATCACAAACCGTCTGATTACTTTTGATTGGGTAATGCTAATTAGGCTTGGTTTTCACACATTCCCTGCAAATACGGATCACATTGATTCGATATTTCGTTGAATATCATCATTTTTGGGTATGTAAAGATAATTTTGGACATGAGTGTATATAACACACAAAACGTTACAAAAACGTCTCTTCGGGCATAATATAAAATCTGAAAACATTAATTTTTTTTCCCCTTGTTTCCTTTCCTTTTTTTTTTCTTTTTTTACACAGTTCATCCTAGCAGTGTTCAGTTTTATTAGTAAGATGGTTTACAGAACTAAGTCTTTTTATTAGCGTTTGGTGTATTTACTTTATTTATTAAATATCATGTTCTTTGCACCTACTCCACATAAAATTCAATTCAACAGCAAAATCACAAACACGTAAAAACAGCATATTTTTAGAATTTCCGATAGGCTGTGGTGATAAAGATATTTTATTCCGCACAGTGTTACCACTGCTCGTTTTCAAATCGTTGTGTTTGTTAATCAAACGTTTATTAAATTTTTAACAAAACAAAAATAATAAAAATAAAAAGACATAACATTCATTCTATGAAAATACTGAATTATTTTAATTAGATAGATCATGAATTATTCGCCTTTTTAGTTCAAAGGGACTTTGTCCCTGAAGGACTATTGTTTTCGTTTCGCGATTTTGAGTTGGAAACATTAAACGTCTGAATCACTTTTCAAACTGCTGCCACAAAATATTGCAACCCTGCATTATATTTAAAGAAATTAAATAATGAAGAATCTGCATACATGTATGTATATTTCTCCAAATATGATAAAACAACGGTACCTAGAGCCATCCAATTTTGAATAACGTACGTTTCCACCCGAATATGCGCATCTGGAAGCCCGCATTTGGTATTTGTTTTATTATCTATTTCATATTTTGTAAAACTTTAACGAATTTTCGATGAACAAACTCAAATGATTTAAAAGCGAGCAATGGCAACACTCTCCGCCGGGAAAAAAAGTTCTTATCTAAAGCGCGCGGAACTGTGTATCAGAAATTTTAAAGATATGCTCATTTTAAAATTATTTTTCGATATTGCTGTTGGACTGAATTTTATGGTTTAAGTGCGAAGAACATGATATTTAATAAATAAAGGTAACACATAAAATCTTAAAAATGCCCCTTTGGACGTAATTTAAAATCTGAAACCTTTCAGAATTTTTTGGAAATCTTAAATTCAGTAACTGAATGCAATATCTCTTGTTATTATTTTTATCAGTCCGATTCAGACGTACGAATTTAATATTCCTAAGAACTGCATATATCGCTTTCAAATTGTTTAGTTTGTTAATTGAACACAAACAGATTCAATTTGAAGGATATCGTGAATTTTGCGGAATGGCAACAAACTCGAGTGAAAAGTGGAACAACGCATTCATAATGGTCCGATGTCGCTTTTGAGACTAATAGCCACTTTTGAGCTTCGAAAAAAAAAAAAATTGAAAGGTTTCAGATTTTAAATTACGTCCAAATGGAAGTTTTTTTTAACAGTTTGTGTGTTACCTTTATTTATTAAATATCATGTGCTTCGCAGTTAAACCATAAAATTCAGTTCAACAGCAATACGCAAAATAATTTTAAATTGAGCATATCTTTAGAATTTCCGATACACAGTCTCACGCGCTGGAGATAAAAAATGTTTTTTCTGTACAACGTTGCCATTGCTCCCTTTGAAATCCTTGAGTTTGTTAATCAAAAATTCGTTGAAGTTTTACAAAATATGAAATCGATAATATAACAAATTCCAAATTTCAAATTTGGGCTTCCAGATGGCCATATTCGGGTGGTAACGTACGTTATTCAAAATTTGATGACTCTAGGTACCGTTGTTTTATCAGAATGCGAGAAACATATATACATTTATGCAGATTCTTCATTATTTAATTTCTTTAAATATAATACACGGCGATAAGATTCGTGGCAACAATTTGAAAAATGAAACGGACATTCAGAGTGATTCAACGCAAAATCGCAAAACGAAAACAATACTCCTTCAGGGACAAAGCCCCTTTGGTCTAAAATAAAAAAGTTGCATACACGACGGCATAAATGAATACTCGATGAATGGTGTTAATTAATTGCTCGTTAATTTAAATAATTATTTAATCGTGAAAGTTATGTGCCAGTCTTATAACAAACTGATACGGCAAACTTCCACACAACGTAAGAGGACGAACAACGGATACCTTCTATAATCATCACCTGCTGTTACGGCGGAGTACGATTATCATGTGATACAGTGCAAGTCAAAGGCAAACATACATATCCGCCATAATGAGTTCAGTTGAGTCAACGTGAAATGAGAACAGCAGCGCTAGCGGCATTAATTAAGGGTAACAAGTGACTAGAATAAGTGCTATTAAATCTTAACTTTAGTAGCAGAGATTTTTTTTCCTGTTAATGATTTGATGCTTAAATTAAACACCTGAAAAGCATTTACACTAATTTAACAGTAATTGGTTGTAGTGCACAATTCCTTTTAAAATCGTCTGTTGATTTGTTTAAAATTATAATATTCCTGAAACAGGATATTTGACCTAATTTTGCAGATTACTTTTTCCGATTTGAAGAGGACGCTGAAATAAACAGGCTAAACCATTTATTTAAATACAAAATTATCGAGAACTTCAGACAGTTCTTAAATTATTCTTCTAAGAATCTGTACAAGGCATCTACCTGTTCTGACCATTTATCAATAAATGACAACGGCTATGAGTACGCTCCAGCTATTTACTGATAAATGAAAGTTGTTTGAAAATTTAGTAAACCTGGAACTTTATTTGACTACCTTGTATTAATTATTCGTATAACACATATATAATCTATCTATATATATCAAGACGAAACTCTGTTTGTTTGTTCGCTAATAACTCAGTCACTACTATAGCTATCGTCACCAAACGTTCTACAATTCTTTTCTGGGTCCTGTAAAAGATCAATGTCCACTTTTTTTTCAAAAAACACTAGCTAAAATCAGAGATATTAATTAAAAATTCTGAAAACGCTAATTTTCGGCCTTATTTTTCCGAGTGACAACAGGCTCGCACGCTGGAGATAAAAATCTGCTTTATTTCGAGAAGTGTTGCCACTGCTCGCTTTCATAGTTTATTAATTAAAATTTCGGCGAGTTCAAGTTTTACGGCGAAATAAAAATAGCATTGCCAAACATTAAATACATTATTCCCGATTCCCAAAAAGCCGTCGGAAGCGATTTCGACTATTTCCATCTTCGTACGACTTTAATCAGCCGAAATATTAATTAAAAACTCTGAAAGCGTCAATTTTCGCACTCATTTTTCCGAGTGGCAACAGTTTCGTGCGTTGAAGATAAAAATACTTTATTTCGAAAAATGTTGCTACTATTCGCTTTCAAATCGTAGAATTTCTTAATAAAAAATTTGTAAATTTTACAGAATGTATATACGTAAAGAAGAATATTTGTTTGTGTGTGTTTGGTTGTTTGTTCGCGTTACTGATTTCTGATCAATTATGATTTTTTTTGCCACAATTAACCGACTACAACTGAATACATGCGAAATATTGGATGGATCTTGAGCTTTTACGACCATTTGATTAGAAAGCCGAAAATCATTAAAAACGGCGTGCCATTGTTGTTGACATAATGAGAGAGAATTAGCTTATTTTTCTATCGAAATTTTTTATATGGATTCCATATCGTATCAGACTGGAAAATGCATGACTATGAATCGTATTTTTTGCATCGTTATTAGAAAAGGATTACAGCGGTAGCGTTCTCTTTGTTGTTAGATTCATTACTCACAATGTAACTTAACTGGCATCGGATACTTCCGCTGGTACATAAATACATGTACAACACTGCTTGCTAAAACAGTCTTTTTAAATATGGCCAGCAATATATACTGTATTTCTGTTGTCACAGCAGAAATGTTAGAAAATATTGCATTCTTATTGCCCCTCTGTTAGCATTTCTGAAACGCGTCGTTAATCCTTTTTCAGGTCTTGCGAGGAAAAATAATCAGCATTTCAAACATCTTCTTTACCCGAGGGCTTTTTCCGCGATGTCTGGCGAATAAAAATTACAGTCAAATAAACACAGACTACTAGTAAGTACATCAAATCAAATATGAAAGCAATATTTACCCAAGAAAACTTGTTTCTATTCATTGAAGGCAAAGGAATATTACAGCTATTATATTCTTTTATTCTGAAGGCTTGGGAAATCGGGGGGGGGGGAGGGAAGGGCTGTCTTAGAGAAGATGAATAAATAAGTCAGACATTTCATTTCACAGACGAATGCTAGCGAATCGGTTAATTCTGGTTTTGCTTTTTCCCTCCTTTAATTAATTTAACTCATTTTCGAATTTACTCTTTTGGAATCTAGTATTAAAAAAAGAGTGGTACTTTTTTTTTTATTATTCATACTATTCTAACTAAGCTTTCCAAAAGCAATTATTTTAAATTAATGATTTGTTATTCTATAATGAGCTCAAAAGAAATTAATTCCAGCTTAACTACTGAGTTACAGCCATAGTTAATGTAAGTGATTACGCATGAGAAATGGTTTTTTCTAAAGAATTATCGTATTTAGGATATTTATATCGTTAATTACACTTCTTTAAGAAACTTTAAGAATCATTAACGTTGGTGAGAGAGGTTTATAGACGAAAAAAAAAAAACTTCTAGTGACTTTTAGCCTAGTTCTTTCTAATAGGATGAATATGGGGAAAGTAAAATTACTACTGAACAACCCCTACGTAATTTAACCTGAAAATAGATATTTTTTAAATTTTTAATTTGCAACATCCAATGGTAACTTGACTTTAGTCTTTTCCGCCTTCCCTGGATATATGATTTTTGGATGTCTGAATGTGTGAAACAAAGCCCTCATTTAAACTATAGATTTGTTTCATCAATAGTCGAGTGGTTAAAACCGCTGAATACTGGGACTTCGACGCGAGTCGGATCCTTGGCGATAAGGCTAGCTGCATGGTTGCGTTCCGAAAGCTTTCTCCATGTGAGTACAAGTTAATTTCCATCAAAAAGCTCTCCAAAAAGGCATCCTTTCTCTGGCAGATAGGCCTTGCGTTTTTTGTCATATCTAAATACACTAATACTATGGATTCATTTTAGCTCCACTTTAGGAAAGCAGCACCAATGTTAAACAAAGATTGATTGGACGTGTGAACAAACCTGTCGTTCAAGTGGTAAATTTATTTGATGTTGATTCCATTTACGCTCCCACTCTAGTACTACTGGAAATCTAAAGCTAGGTGGAAAAGTAGTACCACTGAAAGCGAAGGCTAGTTGAAATACCATGAAAGAAATAGGTTATATAATAATTTATTTACTTTTATTTTTCTAATACTATATTTGGCATCCTCTGAAACGTATAGCGCCTTGGGTGCTATCTGTTTAGCCACTCTCTTAATTCATCGTTACATACAGTGCGTCCATTTTAAAAAAAGCAAATAATTTCTGCTAGTCTCATTTCCTTTCTCTTTACATTCATTATTGTACATCATTAAGTCTTTCGCGCCGATTATCACGCATACGTGCCAGCAAGAAAAGCACTCATTTCCCGGCCAGCACACTGGCGTGCCAGAGCGTTTTCTCGTTCACCCCCGGCCGTCACATATTGTGCCAGTGTGTTTGAACGTTTTAAAAACTATAACTTTTGCCACAAGATGGCACTGCATGTGCATAGGATTTAAGATACATGTAGATTTGACCTTCTACTGGAAATGAGATCAACATGATTCATTCAGGGGAAGAAAGAAAAGCATAATATACAAACCAGTGCTCATCTCTTTAACTCGCCACATTAATATAAACATGCGCGTTTCTGATATCACTCCAAATCCGTTTTTTCCCCTACTTTGTAGGGTCTTTTAGGGTTATCGTTTTGAGTTCAGTCACGCTTTGCATTGCTTTCGGATATATTTCGCGTTCTTCCCTTTGCATTTTGGAAAACTTTGACTTCGGTTTATTATGGCGAGAAAGTGTTATTTATCAGAGGAGGGATATACTCGCATACTAAACAAGCTAAATGAGATGGATGAGTGATGACTATTTTCTAAAGTGATATTTCTAGCGATTCTGATACAGGCATTTGCCAGAGACTGAGCTCTCTTCCAAATTTGCAAGCAGAAGATTCCTTTGCAGATACTAAATTCCGCGTCAAGGACCTTCCTTCCCATGATTCTATGAGTAATTTCCGTATCATGGGTTTGCGTATTTAAAAATTTTTGGACGATTTTGTATCGCTCCCTTTCAATCTTCCATCTGCTTGATTCTTCCCCCCTTTTTACATGCTGTTCTATTAATTTTTTTAAGCGCAGCAAATCATTTCTGAATACTTAAGGGGTTTTATTATTATTATTATTATTATTATTGAGATTTTATTTAGATTTCCAGTTAGCGAAACATTTTATTTCTTTAACCATTTCAAAATTTGAGCTTGGAAAATCTCAAACACGTCTACTAGTTCTAGTTCCATACAATTACTTTGATTTATTCAAAAATCATTTTCATTTAAAGATTCAAAAACTTCCTTTATATGTTCAAAAATAAGAGGGGAGATTTCAATACAGCAGAATTTTCACTATAATTATATTAACAAGGCGCCTTAAATATTGTTAAATTTACTAAGAGAATTACGGGGAAGAACGGGGTAAAAGTAATTCTTAGCTACGAAGTTTACCTATTTTAATACAAAATTCCGTTAAGCTGAATTGTATACAGTTAAACAACAAACACCAAATAAAAAATAAAAAGCGATTCTCGGTTAAATATAAATTACAAGTAGATGTATTTTTTCCCTTATCGCATATTTTTTGTATCACACTTTTAATGCCTTATCGCATATATTTTGTATGACATTTTTAATGTCTGTGGCACTGTAATATCTAACGTAACCACTGTAAAGAAGCATCTTTATTAACTAAGAAAGTGATCAGTACTCCTAACACAAAATTAAAACTATACCTGGCACACTATAACAAAATAAAGTTATGATGCGTCTTAAAGGCTCTTCTGCTGTTTTCAATGAATATCCACCTAGAACTACGTATATAAACTGTCTAATGCTCCGGTCACGCTTTCTAGTAAAGGAAGGAAAAATTCTTCTGGTAATATTAGCTGTCTTTCGTACTTATCAAAAACTCGTGAAACTGTCTTTGAACAAATACAAGCACTTGCAAAACATGAATTGCGAAAGTGAAGCTCTCGGTGAAAGCAAACAATGTCATAACCACAGTTCAGAAGGTGAAAGAAAAAACTCTTATCTCGGGTTTCATAACAATAAAAGGATCGAAGCAAATGTAGAATGACTTAGCTTTCAATTTTTATCATATCTCAAATGTTAACAGTTTAGGCTATTTAGTTTTCGTTAAGGAATTGGATGTATATTCAAGAGCTGAAGCAGAAGAGCAGGGTAAAAACTGAAAACTTTCAGATTTTACATTACGCACAAAGGGGCTTTTCTTTTGATGTTTTGTGTGTTACTTTTATTTATTAAATATCGTGTTCTTCGCACTTAAACCATAAAATTCAATTCAACAGCAACATCGCGAAATAATTTTAAAATGAACATATCTCTAGAATTTTCGATACACAGTCTCGCGCGCTGGAGATTAAATTTTTTTTTTTCGTACAGTATTACCATTGGTCGCTTTGAAATCATTGAGTTTCTTAATCAAAAATTCGTTAAAATGTTACAAAATATGAAATCGATAATAAAACAAATTCCAAATTAGAGCTTCCAGATGCTCATATTCGGGTGGAGACATATGTTACTCAGAATTGGATGGCTTCAGGTACCGTTGTTTTATCATAGTGCGAAAAACATATATACATTTATGCGGATTCTTCATTATTTAATTTCTTTAAATATAATACAGGGCTCTAATATTTGGTGGTAACAATTTAAAAAGCGATTCGTCGTTTATAGCGAATCAACGCAAAATGTTAAAACTAAATTAATAGCCCTTCTAGGCAAATTGCCCCTTTGGGCTAAAAAAAAGAAAATTGTCCACAGAACAAACATTGCTAATTAAAAAAAAAAATCTATTTACATGTAAAAACAATTTGAAATACAAAACCGTGTTTAAAAAAAATGATTCTATACCTTTTGCATCGAAACACGGTTCAACTGTAAAGCTTCTACCCACGAATATTGAACGGAAAATCTGAAATGGGGAATGTAGAAAGAGCAGAAAAGGCTAATGATATTTTAAAGGGGCTCTCAAAACACCAAGATCATTTATCCAGAAACCAAGGAACTAGTATCCTGAGATGTAGGGCCCCCCAGCGGCCGAGCGGTAAAGACGCTGAACACTGGTAGTTCGGTCCGAGGTTCGAATCCCGCGAACGGGCTGGCTGCATGGGCGTTTTCGTGGTTTTCCCCATGTGTAACGTGTATACGAGCCAGTTTCCCTTAGAAAGTCCTCTACGAAGGCATCCCTCCCCTTACGCAGATAGCCCTCGTGTGCTTTGCCATAATTGAATAACCAAACCCTGAGATGTAGCCAGTTGGGTATGGTACTGCATCTCAAGAAGGATCCTTACCTACTTTGTGTGTGTGTGTGTGTGTGTGTGTGTGCACAAAAAGAATGACTAGAATCTAGTTTTGATATACTGAAAATTCATTTCACTCTATGAAATTCAGTAGTCATTTCGCATATTCAAATAAATTCAAATAAATATTTGCCTATTCAAATATTTATTCTTTTTTCATCACGGCAATCTTACAGTTATTCACTGAACTACTGGAGACTCACTTTAGGAAAAGCAAACATGAGTGCCCGCTTAAAAGTTCCATGTTAATACAGATAGATGATCTACAAAACTCAGGCAAGAGAGAAATCTGCGTAGCTCTTGCATTCCTCCTCCTTGACCAATAAGTTCTCGACAGGCCTTATGGATTGACATTCAGCAAGGGCATAGACTTTACACATCCTGCAAACCTATTATTGTCAGAAGCATGTAATCCATATGTTCTCTGGGATGTGATTACGGGCCTCAAAACGTATCGTTCCGATAATCATCATATCGTTTCGGCTGGTATTTTATTCATTACAGCTGTTTCCTGGGGGTTGATAATCAATCAACATAGCTTGTTTTGCAAGAGTATGTCTATGTAATTCTCTACATAGATATATGTAAAATAATTTCATTTGTATCATCAATTTACAGTCATCAGGATTACAATAGTCTACAATCGTCAGGATTGATTACGATCGTCATTTACCATTTCGATTCTAATTAACGCAACTATGGAAATCAGACTTGTTTTTCTCTTCTTCTTAGGTTATATATAACTTTTCATAGACATCTTGAAAGACTTAAATTTTAAGTAGTTTAGGACTTGAAAGTTTTAATTTTGGCGTCTTACGATATCATAGATCTGTATTTACATCGCAGCGTTTTAAAAGTCTAGTGCAAGGACAAATGAATAAATAAGAAATATGTCAAAAAATTGTTAAGCATCGATCTGAAAAGACTAGCTGATTGTTTAATTTGATTAGAAAAACGAACTGGATGACCAC
>KK116908.1:0-21343 GCA_000611955.2 Stegodyphus mimosarum
AGATAGAAAAGATTTAAATTAAAATAAACTTGGTTAGTTTAACTAAAACCTTACAAGTTTACTGGTTACGAAATACTCGCCAATGGCGATGAAGAGAAGCAAAAGCTGTACTGCAAATGTACAATATAGCGTATATTTCATTAAGTTTTGCAATAGCCTGTTATGCATTAATTTATCACAGAGACGTTTTCTCATTATTTGTTATGCTGGAAGAAAACCTCGCTACACAAAATTATTCAAATATCAGTAAATGTTAAAAAATGAATGAATTTTCAGTGTATAGTAATAGAACTAGCAAAACAAGGGCATGCTATCAAGTGGACTTTTAAGAAATATATTTACGCACAATTTAAAGCAAAAGTTTGCACTAAGAAGACATTTGTTTCTTCACAGTAAATTCTGCAGATGGCGATCATCGCCGTCAGAGCACTATGACAGGGCCTTGCAGAATACAAAGATATTTCGGGTGTTTTGCTCTTTTTTTCAACGTCTAAACCATTAGATCTGAACGTTTTAATCATTTCTGTTGCAGTTTCGTGAATATTCTTTGCCAAACTAATGTCAACAAATATACTGGTATTGAAAACAGGAAATTTGCATATTTCAGCTGTTATCTCCAGATCTGATTGACAGATTTTATATGGACGTGACTTGTTGTAATGCAATGTATATATATATATATATGCAAATTAAAATCAATACAAAACCAAAGTTAATTCTAATACCATATTCAGTTCGTCTAACTAAAAAGATGGAATGGCATAATTTTTCTTCCAAAATCTGAAAAAAGGAGCAAACAACCACTATATTACTGGCTCTATTGATAAAAAACTTTTAAAAACAAAAAAAAAAATCCCATAGAAATTAAAATACAATGTCCACAAACGAAAACCAAACAAGACCAACACAAGCGGATAAATCCACCGAGTGTAAAATTAATACCCATACAAAAAATCTTTTCAAACGCGAAAATGCTGTAAGAATAATTTTAAAATTTAACAAATAAAACCAAATGAATTTAATATTTCCCAGAGCATCTTCATCAAGGTTGGATGCAAAAAGAAATATAAAAGACAAAGCCAGGTTTTGAGCTAACAAATCCACAGTTCAGAAAATTAAATCTGGAAGAATAAATTTTATAAACTAAATTGAATTAAAATGTGCATCTACAACACAGGAATAATTAGAAAATTTGAACTCAGATTTTTTTAGCTTAAATTTTTCATGCCATTCAGGTTATCTATGTATATACACGCTCACACAAACGTGCCGCATGCAATAATCATGATTCACACCCATAATCTTCCTTAAGCCACACCAGCGCAGCCCAGTTTAAAAGCAGAGATGCGAGAAGGTTAATGGACAATATAGCTCCCTCTAATAGTCATACTACTGTCACAACGTGACTTCGTATTAGAAATGAGGCAGCTTATGAGTCCTTGTGGCAGTCGGTTCTACTCTTGCAGAACGCTGTTTGCATATTCTGGGGAAAGCGCTGCAGAAGACAAAAGCGAGTTATCCCGAGACCATCCAAGATATGTTTAGATCTGGAAATATGGCTGGCCAATCAGTCCTTATTTTCCACAAAACCATGCACTTACCGTATGTAAAAGATCGTTGGCATCCATAAAAATGAACGAACTGGCAACTGCACTCTTGAAACAACAAACTTAGTGTTCTAAGGTCTCTTCCCTACGCCTCGTAGCAATCACAGGCCATCTGCGAAAAATATGAAGGTATGTGAGCTCATCCAGTATAATGCCTGTCAAAAACCATCCAACTTCCATAGCCAAACGGGTTCCTACCTCGGATACTAGAGAGCACCTAGCGGGTATCTTTGATTCACTAGAGGAGGAGATATAGAGGTGAGGTAGTTGGTCTTCTTAGCATGCCTTCGTGGTGTAATGGTCAACGCACTCGATGCGTATTCCAGAAGTCCGTGGTTCGAAACCCGGCGAGGGCATCCCATTTCTCACGTCTTCCTGCTTCAAAAAATTCTAATGACTCTACAGTGGTTTCTAAACTAAAAAAGGTGGTGGATGATGATTCTCCACCACCAGGATTTGGCGATTGGGTCTCCTAATCTCCAGTCCCCCTTTCAAATGGGGTGTATATAAGGCATTTCTCCTGCCTTCTTAGCATACCTTCGTGGTGTAATGGTCAGCACACTCGGCGCGTATTCGAGAGGTCCGTGGTTCGAATCTTAGCGAGGGCATTGCTCGTTTTCACGTCTTCGTGCTTCAAAAAATTCCTAATGATTCTACACAGTAATGTACCATTCTTAATATAAAATCATAAATCTGATATATGAGACAACATAATTCGAAGTATCAGCTGTATTATTTTTATACTGTATTTTAAATCCCATTCGTTTCGTTAGAAAACATTTCATTCATAAAAAGCCACAAAATAACTCATATCAAATACTGAACCTGGCAATCGTAACTACCCTAATTTGATTTACGGTCATAAATTGAATTGTTATTTATTACTCCAATAACTTCTGAAGATTCTAAACAGGCCACATATCATTCGATAAGAATACTTACTACAGTTTGTTTTCCCTCAAAATTGAAAGAAGCAATTAGAAAGTATACCCAAAGAAGAAGCAACGAGCTGTTGGGTTATTTTGTACTGTCTTCATCAAAAATTATGCTAGACAGTTTTACGAGGTTTTAAACAATTAATGATAACTTTGGTTTGTGAATAAGTATTTTGCTGCATGCAAAGGTATTGCCCCTTTTGAATCCCATCCTTGTAATTTTATGGCTTAAGATATGAACTTATGTTGTATTTAGTTGTATTTAGAAAAATTTCTTTTATAACATAAATTATGAAGCTTTTTCATAGTTACGTTTAAAACTGTTTAGTAACTTTAATGTTACCGATATAAGTTTACTAAATCAACGATGCATATTTAGAAGATAATTGTATCAAATACTCTTAAAACGTTTAGTCTTTTAAATCAACTTCTTCAAAAATTTGAATACTACATAGAATATTTATACTTTCATTCAATCCAAAAACTATATCTTTAAATAACATTAAAAAATTTAAATTCTCCTGCTACTATACCTAAATACAACACATACAAACATATACTGAGCATTCTGCCAAGAACATTTCCATTTTTATTACGAAATTCTTTAATCTTCAGTCATCTACAGACAATTAGTATTACGATTAAAAGTTTCTATCATTCTGAAATCTTCTTAAATTGTTGAAACACTTTGACCGCGACCCTCAACCATCGAATCAAAAGGGTGAAGGAGTTTTTTTCACCTACTTTTCATCTGTTATATTTTTCTTTATTTTTCATTTTGAAAAGGAGAAATTACTCAATATGAATGTGCATCCTACACGCGCAGATAGACAATGCAAAAATCTCTTGAAGTTTATGTAATACTCGCGACATCTTTCTAAATATGACACAAGTCTTACCTAACACTTATGCAAAACTCGTCAGCGCAAATACTTAACAAAGTCAGTTTTAATTGAGTGTTTGCTGCGTGACCTTCTTTATCTTACGTAACATCCACCCTATGTAATTGTTCCACCCTTACCTTTTGTCAAGAAGTTCGGTACATTTAATCACGAATCTATTTTTTGAAGAATTCAAACTTTTTTCGAAGTTGGGAATAGTAACGAATGTTGTGTAAGTGTTATGTAACTTCAAGAAGTCTTTTACATAGAGAAGTTTAAAATAGTTTCAAGGATAAATGCATTTGACACTAATGACTTGTGGGGCACTTTTTGTCCTAGAATTTCTAGATAGTAGATGTGGAATTCATTTACAATTTTTTATCTATTATTCATTTCTTTTCATATTTTTTAATTATTCATTTACTAATTTGTAAATTTAACCCAATTTTCCTGAGAATGAAGTAAAAAATCCTTTTTTAGTTAGTTACCTATTTAATTCTAAATTTTAAGCAGTTCAATGTGCTACTTTGCTGCATACCACGATTACATAATGTTTCCTCGAATGCAGAATAATTTTGTTTGCACGCAATGATGACATGCTGCGCAATTGACCGATCTTCTAAATTCTAGGCGGCTAACCTTCACCATTCAGTGCTTGACAATCGATGATGAATAA
This sequence comes from Stegodyphus mimosarum, assembly GCA_000611955.2. NCBI lineage: Eukaryota > Metazoa > Arthropoda > Arachnida > Araneae > Eresidae > Stegodyphus > Stegodyphus mimosarum. Next base: position 4,100 of record KK116908.1, read on the forward strand.
GGCAGATAAGTCATCGATTATTGCTGTCATAACACTGATAATGAAATATCATCCTCGTTAATTCCACCCGCTATTGCAGAATGGAAGATAGAACTAACAGTTTGGGAAACATCTTCCACTTCCTTAATTCGATTGAGCAGTCAATTAAGACACCAGGAAAAAAGTAGAAATTTAAGATACGCATCATTTAATTTGCGAAGTAACTGTACAACGTTTCTTTTCCAAGAATTTGGTAATTGCTATTTCTTAAAACGTAGCTTTTGGAAACCATAATTTTGAACACCTATATAAAGAGTAAAAGAAATATAATGAAGAGTAAAAGAAATGAAAGAAGGAGCTTAACGTTTAATGTGCGTTATTCACGAGTGTGCATGCAGTCTATAAAATTTATTTCCTTTCGAAACAGGAAGCATAAAAAGTAGAGAAACAGTAAAAAAAAAAAAACTAAGTTAGCAATTTAACAGTTATATATATTAAAGATATGAAACTTACTGAACTGTTTCTACATAAATTCTAGTTTTTATGAAGTTTGCACCTCCTAAATCATCGTTGACTTGCAGGCAATAAAGCTTTAGTTTGTATCTTTAATATATGTAACTGGATATATGTAAATATACAAACTATATATATGTAAAATAACTTAATATATGTAAAGATACAAACTAAAGCTTTATTGCCTGCAAGTCAATAGTGACTTATGAGGTGCAAACTTCATAAAAACTAGAATTTACGTAGAAACAATTCAGTAAGTTTCATATCTTTAATATATGTAACTGGTAAATTGCTAATTATTAGTAATCGTTTTAATTATTGTTTGCTTCCTTAATGTAATTTAGTGATTTATGTTTCATAAAATTGATAATGCAGTGCTCAGTAGGATTTTATTAATACACTAAGCTCTGGACCCAGCCATTCGTGAGGAGATAAGGTTACAAACAAACAAACAGACGCGCACAGATTTTAATATAATAGATTTTCTAGCTCAAGACAAATACATAAAAGTTTTGTAAAATTTCACTTAGACATGGAAATATATTTATCAGGAAATGAAACCAAAAGCAAATGGCACATTAGCAAAGACTCGTTGAAATGTTTAATACATTGTAACGACTTTATTTTGGCTAAAATAAATTTTACCTTTTTAAATTACTGTATTCTTTCGTTTATCATTTCTAATATCTGATAACTAACTTCGGGATGCGATTCAATCGCATAGTCCAGTTTCCATCAAGCCAGATTCATTATAATTCGGATTAAAATTCCAAAATAAACTAAATTTTAATTGGGCGGAATAAAAATAAATTCTGAAACATCAATATTAATAAATATATCATAAAATTATTTTTTAATGCATAAAGAACTAATTTAGCCCTTTATGCTACCAAATCTCTTTTTGTGCAGTTTGTAATGTTATAAGGTATTTGTCCCTCCTTCTTTGCATGCCTTCGTGGTGTAGTGGTCAGCACGCTCGGCGCGTATTCGAGAGATCCGTGGTTCGAGTCCCGGCGAAGGCATTGCTCATTTTTCATGCCTCCTGCTTCCAAATACCTAACGTCTCTACAGTGTAATACGATTTATATCTCAGTTTTTTTTTAAATTTGTCGCAAGCTGCATCAGGGGAAAATAAGCCTATTTCAACAAAATGTCTGAAGAGTTACAACATCAAAAATGTAATTGAAAATGTAGGCGAAGCATGACAGGAATTAGCAGATAGCAGTATGGAAGCATACTGTACTACACTGTGCAAATGATTTCACTGGTTTTGAAACTCATTTTGTTGAAGTCACTATAAAAACGGTGGAAACTGAATACCACCTTGGTTTCGATGAGTTAGATTTCCCCAACGTAATTAAGTGCATCAATGGAATTAATGGACTCATGGAAATGAAACACTTATTAACACTAATGGAGATGTAGGACACTAATGGAAATGAAACATTTATTAACACTAATGGAAATGAAGGACACTAATGGAAATAAAACACTTATTAACACTAATGGAAATGAAGGACACTAATGGAAATGAAACACTTATTAACAGAGATGTACGCTGAACTTATGAGGAGGGAGGTCAGTTAGACAACGGCCACTGTGCTCAAGTGCGTAAACAACTATAAAAAATTTTGGAATGGTTCAAATGTTCTTACAGCCTATTATGAAAGCTGATCCTAATACTGACATAACCTTACAATTCATGAACAATAAATAATACAATTCATTGAAACACCGAAATATTTGAAGAAAAAAATGCGGGGCCATTAACATTGCAGATTTTATAAAACAAAAGAGGATAAAAAAAAACTTGCAGCTCTTCCCAGTTATTTCTAATAAAGACATTTGAATTTATCAGTTCCTTTTTATGTATTAAAAAACCGTACGAGAGAAATAAAATTCCTGTATTCGGTTACTATGCATTACTCAAAATAATTTTTCTTGATATGACTTATATCTAATTATGAAAATAATTAAAAAAATCTGAAAGCTTTGAGATTTTACATTACGCTCAAAGGGGCGTTTTTTTAACGTTTTGTGTGTTACCTTTATTTATTAAGTATCATGTTCTTCGCACTTAAACCATAAAATTCAGTTCAACAGCAATATCGCAAAATAATTTTAAAATGAGCATATCCTTAGGATTTCCTGTACACAGTCTCGCGCCCTGGAGATAAAAATGTTTTCGTACAGTTGTTGCCATTGCTCGCTTTGAAATCGTTGAGTTTGTTTATCAAAAATTTCTTTAAAGTGTTACGAAATATGAAATACACAATAAAACAAATTTGGGCTTCCAGATGCCCATATTCGGAAAAGGATTACGTTATTAAAGATTTGATGGCGCTAGGTACCATTGTTTTATCACAATGCGAGAAACACATATACATTTATGCAGATTCTGCATTATTTAATTTCTTTAAATACAACACAGGGCGGTAATATATGGTGGCAACAGTTTGAAAAGTGATCCGGACATTCACGGTGAATCGACGCAATATGCCGAAACCAAATTAATAGCCCTTCTGAGCTAACGCTCCTTTGGGCTAATAACGCGAACTAAAATTCGGGGTTTTCTTGTTTCTTGACTTGTGACATGAAATTGCATGTAGTAGGTTTTTGCTATACATTTTTATTTATACATTAAATACGGAAAACTGTTTAAAATTATGCAAAAATAGGTCTTAATTTGGAGAGGAGTTTGAATAAAACTATTTCGAGTACGGTTAGATATAGGAGATATACAGGGTGTTTCATCAAAACGGTTACAAAGTTTCAAGAGAGATAAAGGGAACCCAGACGAGGGAAAATCACACAGTAATATGCATGGTCGGAAACGCTTTCCTTGGCGCGGTAGTGACGACACAAAACACACAAAAAAGAACACGAACAGGGTAAGAATACATTTTTATTATGCTTGCTAAAATATTCAGAATGTTAAATTTTAGCATACGTTAACAGCCTAGATGTGAGTCTCTACCTGAATGCAACGGATCTTTAATTCTGAATAGCCAGGAATGGTCTGGTACTTCAATTGACTGTTTCCTCTGGGGGGGGATGTCATCCGAAACGCGCTTGGTATTTTCTAGAACACCCGATCTTCCATGCGCCGGAGATGTGAGGCCTGCATCTCGGTTCAGGGCCGTTATTTCGAACACCTTCTTTGATAACGATCGTTGTCTGTTTTTGTTCTTATATCTTGGTTTCTGCTGTACTAAACACAATAAACATGTTTTCTCACCCTATTCATGCCCTTCCTTTCTTTTTCTTTTTGTTATTACTACCGCGCCAGGAAAGCGTTTCCGACCATGCATTGCTATGCGAGTTTTCATCGTCTGGATGTATTCTATCGCTCCTGAAATATTGTAACCGTTTTCCTGAAACACCCTGTATATATGCATATCTTCTCCAGAAGCAAAAACTATTTCGCTAGTTTAATGAAAAAAAAGATATTAGCAAATATATACCAAATTCAATTAACATTGAGAAGCTAAAATTTTGAGAGCTAATTTTTTGAAAACTACTCATGCGATTTTTCCAAAACTTGGCAGTTTGGCATAATTTGAATCGCAGAATCGAAATATGGAAAACAATTGGCACGTCTTTTTAGAAAAAGTCTGAGTTTTTGTCAAAATACCTATATTAGAACTATGCTATATATAAATGTAATACATATTGCAAGTCGCGCTTTCGAGACATGAAAAACGCAAATCGAATTTCATCAATTGGGCCCAGTAGAACGGAAAATATAGAACTACCCCATATTTTTTTTTTTTTTTTTTTTTTTTTTTTTTTTCTGTGTACATGTCTATTCCCAACGGCCTGAGGAAATACAAACCGCTGTAAGAACCTTTATGGACACCTGTGAAAATAGTTGTATATTATATTAACCTAAATACACTAACTCTTTATTGTTTACTGGAATTTTTAATAAAGGTAATGTGACTGATTTTCTGAGACAATATATTCTTTTTTTATATTATACAGAACTTTATTTCTAATATATTACTTACAACAATTACTATGAAATTGTTATAGAACATTAGATCTCTAATTTATTCTGATCAAACCTATATGTTTTAAATATAATCTTCATCGTCTTTTTCTTTCAATATTCAATTAAACTAAGCTGTGCAAAATATTATAGGTAAAGAATTTGATTCTCTTCTGCAATCTGCGAAAATAACCCAAAACATTTTGCTCAATTGATTTGCAGTTTTTTTCCTTCTCTTTGTCATTCTGAAATTGCTGAGGAATAAATTTCTGCCTGGAAAGTAATATTTCAGCCAACCGGCCCAAATTAAGCAGAGAAACATGTTTTGTTATTTGGTTGATACACAGAACGGTCGATGTACATATAATTCTGCGTAAGCAATTACACCATAGAATTTCCTATTATCAAATGATTTTTATTTAATATGCACAACTTTAATTTGGACAAAGGAAACTTAACATAATTAAATGTTTAGAATATTTGAGTAGAAAGTATAAAACCTTCTTTTATATCGAGATTCCAGCTATTACTCTCTGCGTGAGAGCATGTCTTTTGCAATTCTAACTAAAAAAGAGAAATTAAGATGGAATAACAAGTTTGTTGTTTGATTTCCAAATTAATAAAGCGAAAGTCTTTGATTCATTCACCTCATTCAAAATGATTTAAATGTATTTATACCACCGCTTTTATGGAATTGAAATTTGGAAAGTCCTAACCTTCATTAGTGTTTATAAATTTGGAAATGAAGAAATAAGTTAATTTTGCAACTCCGTTTCGCTCAGGCAGGTAAGCTTTGATAAAACAATTATCGTTAGGCATTAAGAAAGTCATAGAAACACTTCTAGAATAATTTATCAGCCGTTCGGGATGAAACAATAAGCTCTTTGATGTTCTTAATTCTTTATGTCCCTTCAAAGACATTGTAATCATTAAAATCATAATTTATGGACAACAATAGCCTCTTTGCTGTTGAAAATTCTCGAACTGTGTATATATGTAGCACCATCTGCATCTTTTTTCCACCCTTTTCTAAATTCCAACGAAACTAAAATGTCTTTTTAAGTAAAGATAGTGATTAACTCACGGCAACTTTTATCCCGACTTCTACATGTTACGTTGAGCTGAGCTCTCTCCGACTTTAACAGACATTGCCCACATTACATGTAAAGAAAACAAATGATTTCTTCAGGCTGCCAACTCATTCTTCTAGGAATAGAAATAAGGAAAACGTTCTTAATATGCATAGGTTTTCCTCGCTCGGTAGTTAGTGCAATATCAAAGGCTGAAACAGTCAGTATTCACATTTATATTCCGAAAATGATTTTACTGAATCAGATTTACTTCCTTTGTCTCTTACCGTGCAAGTTACTCATGGTTCTTGTTATATTAGTTAATCATAATGCCTCTCATATGTGAGATAATACTGAATAACTTTGTAGAGTTTCCGTGAGTATACGTAATTTTCTTTCCCGATTCATCGACAGTCGGTACTTACCGGCTTTTAAAACTGGATTAGAAATCTTGGCGGCCATTTAGCACTATAAAAAGATGCCGACAATGAACTCATTACTCTAATGAAAAGAGACAAATTGCCATTGACATATAAGCATTCAACCAGTTCAACGATCAGTACTGAAACGTGGCAGAAAATCATATTTAAATTACAGGGTGTGTCTAAAATGTCTAACCATTATAGGCAGAAACCGCATCTCTGTCAACATTTAACGTGGGTCTGCATTTTTTAAAATTGCTCTTATGACCAAGTAACCTTGTTCGGAACAAATTTAGAATCGAAGTAGACATAAATAAATAAACAGCAAAGAGTTGCAAAGTGAACTGTCGTTGCCAAAGGCAAAAAGTAAAACGTGTTTCGATTTCGTATCGACAAGGCATTTCTAGCGAAAGTTGCATAAAGAATGCCAATTCCCTTCCACTCTTTTTCTTTTGTTACATCTCGATCTCGTTTGTTCTGTTTTTGGGTAATCAGCCTCGCCCGTACTATTGTTGACTTCGCTCTGAGCCAATAGGATTAAAGCATTTCTCTTGCTTAAACTCACGATGAAATAATTTTAAAGCTTTGCAAAGTTCGCGCATTTTTTTTAATGAATGTGATAATCCCTCAGGCAAAAGGTTAAAATCACGCATGAATGAGTAAGTTTCCCACAAAGGTATATAATTTCAATTGTATAAAAGCTTAAACTCTTTCTGAGAGCAATTTTGGAAAAGAAATGGAATGTTTTCAATCAGTTAATGAAACTAGCAAGAAACCTTTTTGTCTTTTGCTAAAAATTCATAGACAGAAACTGCAGATGTTAATTGGAGATGATGATTCATCAATTTTAAAAATCTGATGTCTACACCACGTGACATCCTTGTACGGAAGACTAAATTATAGCATTTTTTCTTTCATTTCATTTAAACTTATTAAATTGAATTAAATTTATTTCGTCGATAGCGCAATAGAATAAATGCACTATTTAAAATTCACTATGTTTGTTTACCATAGCGACATAGTGCGCTAGGTTCACTTAACAGCGTTACATCTCGTTCATTTTATAACTCAGAATGCACAAAAATTATGTATATCATCTGAAGAACTATCTAATCGATGTCACATGGTCTATTCAAATAACATGACAAATATAAAACAATCTATAAAAAAATTAAACAATCCAACAAAAAAAAAACCGTTTCTCATAGACGTTTCAGTATTTCTCATTCAATTAACTCAATTCTCATTCGCGATAAGGTAAAGATAAATATAAATTCAAAATATCTGTAATAAAAATTACGAAGTAAATCTTAAACACTTATTTCCTCAAATACAAGTAATTTCCAGAATGGATTAAGCATGATTTATTTCGCAATAATAAATGAAGGCGTTATCTTTGTTGTTGTGAAGCTTAGTTTCTCTAGATGGGCGACAAATTCACAATTCTAATGTTTCAAATGTAAACAAATATGGCTGCCATGGAAAAAATGATTAGGCTTAGCCGCACTTAAAAAACTTTTAAATTGTTGATAATTCTACAAATATTGCGTGCCGATTTACTAAACGCATAAAAACCTTAAACGAAAGATAAGAACAATATAATTCAATCATTTTTAAAGCAAAAAGTGTGCAATTTACTATCATATAAGAATAAAGAAACTGAGCTTACTGAGTCTAGTAACAGAGCTGGTGTATATATATATACTTTTGGTGCGGTCGATTGCAACGGAAAAGGGAGGTGCGCATCTGCATGTTATAGCTGTCCTATATACAAAATTTTAACGTTCTGAGGCTACTCGTTTTTGAGTTATACGAAATACACAGACACCATAAAAAAATCTCTTCATAATCCATTTTAAATCAGTTTTATAATTCGTTTGGGGAAACAGAGTTCTTTATTCTCTCCGTGCGTGCATATGTCACGCAAAAATATTGTTAAATGGCATTTGATAGCTGTCAAAATGGATATTTTCCTTGAAATATGTTACCCAGAATTTTTGCGATTACAATACTTTCTTTACTTTGTCCAAGGAAGTAAAAACAGATGCATTGGAAATGGAATTTAGTACTTCTGTACATAAACATGTTTTCTGAGTTTTTTAAACTATCTCTTTAGGCACAACGCTGGAAGTCTTTGGAAGAAAATTATGTACATTATGATGGGTGATGGGACAAATGAGTAAATGTTTATTTTTTACCGCCGTGCAACCTATGTGATCTGTTGCAATTACTTTCTAATATTAGTAATATGTATAAGATACCTGCAGCGTTTCTTAAAGAATGATCGCGATCCTAAATGGGGTTCCAAAAATTCAATTCAGATACGTGAATTTAATGAAATGCCCACTAGCGGTCGAGTGATAACAGCCACTGAACACTCGAGCTCTGGAAAAAAAAGAAAACATCAATATAAATTTTAAATAAATTGTATTAATTGACATGAAAGAGATTAATAGCCTGTCATATGGCGCAAAAGAAATCTGTAGCGCTTTCGTGTGACACAAAATAATTGACTGAATTCTGGATCACAGCTAGAAATGAATTTCCTCCCATTTCTGAAATGGCATCAGATGTTCTTCAGCCTTTCAGCATTACATATTTATGTGAAACGATTTTTTTAACTCTTATTAAATCCAAATGTTTCACTGCCGAATGTTCATTGTTTTCAACGCTGAAAAATGTTGAAAGTGTTTTATGTCCAGCAGTGTCAAATATTGCACTAATTTGTTATACAGTAAAATACAAGCCTCATTAAATTTTTTTTCATTGATTTTTATGTACTTCACGCAAACCGTAAAGCTACTAATCTGTATATATATATATATATATATATTATATATATATATGCAGGGTGATTCGCTACCAGACCGATAAACTTGCAAGGTGTGTTGGGAGTACAGAGACGACTCGGAATCACATCGGAATGATAAATGGCAAATGCTGTAGCTGCGAGCGATGGTGCAAAGGAGCAGAGATAAAGAACAGAAGCAGCAACACATTAATGGGACAAAAAACATTTTATTGAAAGGCTGTTCTACAATAGGTGTTCGAAATTACTACCAGAAGTCATCTGGCAAGCTTGAAAACAGCCCTGCGTGGAATTCTTTATGTTTTGGAACAGCTACATATTCGATAGACGAGGTCTTCAACTGAAGCAACGGGCGCCTTGTACACCAAATTCTTCACTCTACTCCAGAAGTCCATGGATGATATAGGTCCCGTGTAGGTCCATATGGTTCCAGAATGACGGGGCTTTTCCGCATTACATGATTGACGTCCTCCGACACCTCAACCTAACCTTTGGACAGCGGTGGATAAGTTACGGTGGCCCGGTTCATTGACTTGCTAGATCACCTCTGCCAAACTTTTATGCTGCATAAACATATGATACAACTGATACTTAATTTTAACAAAACATTGAGGGCATTACGAGGCTTCCATCAGGATTCTGTGGATTCATTAAAATTAAAGGGCTAACATAACCAAAGCAAATTACCTTTGTTACGCAAATTACCATTTTAGAATTTCTTAAACTCATGTCCTGTGAAATTCCTTTGCTTTTATAGTGGTTTTTGATTTGTTCTTCCCAGTTCTCTGCTGCCGACTCAGCATCAAAATGTGGCAGTTGTTAGTATCAATACTCAAAAATGCTGTTTCGAAACGTTTAAGTTATCTAATGCTATTGAAGCAGCATTTTCGCGGAAAATGATATTCAAATTTTCAGTGTTCTCAGTTCTGTATTTATGGAAAAGGGTTTTTTAATTGTAAGAAAATTGGTGATTACATTTATAGATTTAGCCCGAATAAGGGAGTTTGCCGTGGATGGGGGGGAGAAAATGCTGTTTTGGAAGATCCTTCTGAGGAAAACTAATTGACATTCATATTACATATTAGGAAAAATACGAAATAGCCTACTTGGGCAGCCTTTCTATCACGATTTGAACTAAGGTCGTGCTATTCAAAAGTCTTATGTTAGTACACAATGATTCTCCTAATGTATTTTTATTACTAGAAATAGTTGTTGATAATAACATTTGATTGCATTTTAGGGTTTTGTATTAATGAACAAGTTATTTTGAGTTGAACTTTAACTTCTTACTTCCGTATTACTCACCAAAATGCAAATTAGTAGTCTTGTACTTAAGCCGTGAGTTTGAATGCTTTAGAGTAAGTACTTAAGGTAACCTCTCCTTGCAGTTACTTACTACCTCCAGCTCTGGCAAAGTTATTCGAGATTTAACACTTTGCTAACCGATGTTTAAAATACCCGCCGTATTCAGCTAGCTTAGTAGCCAGTATTCAATTTCGGGTTAGTCCTAGACTATGGTGTCTGCCTTGAAATTAACTTCATCTTATTTATGTTAAGTACCTGCAAATACCAGAGGTTCGTCTGTAGCACAAGCAGTGCCTTCTGTTCATTTAAGAAATAAATAAAAAGGTTATTTCATCTTTCTTACGACTTGGTCATTTGCTTCAGACTAAAGCGGTAACTCGCTTTGTAGTTTAGTAGAGTCTACAGGATATTCATATATGCTTTTAGACATAGCAGAATCCTGTAGATTGCTTGATTAATCTGGCTTAATGATTACGTTAAAGCACACAATGGTAGCTGCAATAAAAGGGATGCCTTTTCTGAAAGAAATTTGAATACGTCAACTAGTTAATATTAAAAAAAAATCTGAAAGCTCTCAGATTTTATATTACTCCCAAAGGGGAGTTTTTTGGAGTTTTGTGTTTTACTTTTATTTTTTAAAAATCACGTTCTTCTCACTTAAGCCATAAAATTCAATTCAACAGCAATATCCCAAAAAAATTTAAAAAGAGAATATCTTTAGAATTTCCGAGACACTCACGCGATGGAGATAAAGACGTTTTTTTCCCTGTACAGTGTTGCCATTACTCGCTTCAAAATTTTTGAGTTTCTTAATAAAAAATTCGTTAATGTTTTATTATAAAATAGATAATAAAACGAACTTCAAATTCCAAATTTGGACTTCTAGATGTCCATATTCGAGTGGAGAACTATATTGCTTAAAATTTGATGTCTCCAGGTACCGTTGGTTTTTTCATAGCGCGAGAAACATACATACATTCATACATATTCTTCATTATTTAATTTCTTTAAATATATTGCAAGGTTCTAATATTTGGTGGCTACAATTTGAAAAGTGAAATGCCGTTTACGGTGAACCAACGCAAAATGTCAAAACAAAATTAATAGCCCTTCGGGCTAAAAATTAATTGAATCTCTTCTAAAGTAGGGAAAAAGGAAAAAGAAAGAAAAAATAATGTAACTTTTTAAAAATTGAACGCTGTAGTTGAAGTCAAGCATGTAAAATTAACATTATTATAATTTAAATGTTTTGATAGGTTTTAATTTACCTTTGGACAGTAAACTAGAATATGAAGATATTGGATAAATAAGTGACCTCTCATTTCTAATTGTATTTATGAGTATTTATGAATATTATTTGGCGTTTTTATAGAAAATGAATAAGTTTCTATTAAGAGTGGAAGCAAAATCGCTGTTTATTACTGTATTTATAAATACATTGTATCCTGGAACAAATTATTCAGGTTTGTACTTCATAAGCGATAACTGTGGTATTTGAAACTAATCTGCTAAACTATCTCAAATGATAACGGATACGCCTGGAACCATTGTCAATTGTCAACCGTTATCTGCATTTGCAATGAAAACTTTCAGTTCACCCAGGTGAAAGATTACTTTAGTTTCGATTTGAAGGTGTTTTCCGTCACGCTGCAGCATATAGTAAAGTAAATATTCCTCATGAAAACTAAGAACTACATGCCTTAGAAACAACAGCTATAAATCAGTTTCATATGTAAGACAATCCTGAAGTTTTAAAGCTAATTTAAAAAAAAGTGCGTCTTGTATATTTGAGCTTTCGTTGTTAAACATGCTCAACAATTTAACAATTAAATACCTACGCCAAATATGAAAACTGCCTCCACCCTAAATATGTTTTCGTCATTTTTATGTTGAAACTTAAGCCATTTCATATGACATTTGCACGTATTGTATTTTAGTTTGTGATTTTAATTTGAAGAAATTATCTTGTAAGGTTTTAGTTAAACGAACAAAGTTTTATTTTAATTTGCCTTTTTCTATCTGTTCTTATTTCAACTTCCCGTTAGAATAAGCGCGCGTTTCAGCTTTATGCTAATTTGAAGTGGAGCCAAGTTATATTTAAGCAAGAGGTAGGAACCTCTCAGTGTGAAAGAGCTTTTAGTCTCAGACCACTGTTACTCTGTTCAACGTTCGCCTTACTAGCTAGTATTTAAATTCTAAGCCGTAGCGCTGTTACGCTATTACTTATTGAAGTAATTCTAAGTGGGTTAGTATTAGTTAAATCTTGCTACGCACCATTTAGCTTAGAGGCCAACCTCACGTTTATAGCTCTGTGAGCAACGGCTACTTAATTTCTAATTAGTTTAAGTTTAAATTATATGATTGTTCAGTTTAGAATCAAGTGGCGGTCATTATTTTCTGTATCCCTCTCGAGTTGGGAAGTGGCTGTAAATAATTGTGGTTTAATAAAAGAGGATTTTAAATCCTTCTGAAGTGCAGTTCTTTTACCACTTAACCACAGTTTTCTACCACAGAACATAGCTGCATTCAGCTTCCTGTTCAAGATCAGGACTTAAAGTTTTCACGAAGATGTTCGCCAAGAATATGCACAGAACACTCAGTCCGGACAACCTCAATATCCTCATTTTAGCAATGTCTTTGATAAATATCGTACTTTTATGTAAATTGTTTTTAAATATAAAAGTTAACAAGTAAGTCTCAGATTATCTTACCGTATTTAAATTATTAGGCTGAGCATATTAGACGGAATGGTGCCGAAACTGTATTTTTTGGATTTGTCTTATATTCTGTCTAACACTGTGGTATAAAATCTTGCTATATTTTATTTAAGGAAATGTATTGAAAAAATTGAACATCACACAATCCGAATTGTTTGTTTTGTTTGTTTTTTTTTTTGCATGATGTTTGTTTAGTGTATTGGTGTTAAGGGGAATTGATAACAATATTTAGACATTTGATTCGTGCTGCTACAATTATACCTTACTATTGTAAGAACTTATAAAGTTCCCCGTGAGTGCTCTCGTCGGTAAGTGGATAGGACATCCAGCAAATAAGGATAGGATCCGTGCTTCGAATTTCGAGGAAAGTACAAATCATTTTTCATGTTTCCTAATTCGAAATTTGTAGCAGTAGGGACAATGGGACACGAAATGAAATGTGATGGATGATAATTCATCATAATATCCAAACCTAATCGAATGAGTCTCATGCCTCTACCCAATCGTACTTAGAATATATGTTCAAAATATTCACAGCTTAAAATTTTGTTTTCCGGAACTAAACTGTTAAAACATCATTGTAACTATCTGTAAAATTCTGCTTAAAATTTGTAAAATTCCACTGTCTACAGGTTCCAGTTCCACCTAATGTACCTGAGAGTGCATCTGCAAACTGTTATTGTAATTTTACTAATACACAGTAATAAATGCCTGATTGTCCTGCCAACCGACAATGCCTTTGGGCTGCGGTTGGGTAGGTAGTAGATAACGGAAAATATTCAAAGAAACTATCATATTCTCCGCGTGCTTATTCTCGGGGTGTAAGAATGTCCAGTGGGAGATCCGTAGTTCGAATCCCGACGAAGGCACATCTGATTTCCATGTTTCTTTTTGCAAAAACCTCAATAGGCCTTTACACCACTAAATTACATTTAAATTGGTTGGTAATTATTATTAATCTATATATAAAGGAAACTCAGGTTCTTGTGATGTTTTTAAAATGATCCCTCAAATTGGCAGTAAAATCGGCAATGAATTTGTCCAGTTACAGTTATAAATACTCTAAAGGAAACAGTTCTACACCTCTCAATTAATGATAACAAATCGCAAATTCTTACAAAAATAAGAGCAAAATCAATCTGATCCACCATAATAAAAACATTAAATTTACGAAAATTGAAAGTTCTAGATCAGCAAAATTTCTGCAAAACCCTTTCCTCATACGAAAGCTGAAAGAGCATATTTTGTATCTCTGAAATTTACGATAGCTTTGTATTTTAATTGATATTATTGTAATACATTTAAGATGTTAAATACCTGGAGTGGGTCGTTTTCTCGATCTGGTGGATAAACATATGTCACAATTATGCATTAAATATTGTATTGTTCTAATAGAGACAAAACTCTTCCGGGCATTTTATCTATCTGAGAGTAATTATTTAAAATTTCACCCTAAACAAGCGACTGTGAACAACTCATATAATCAAAACATTAACATAATTTTTTAAATTATCAAATAAGTTTTGGGCGCGCTTAGTAAGTTATTAGTTTTAATTCTTTTTTAATTTTTAAAATGAATTTAGTCCATATTGTATAAGATTAATTCATTATAAGGAATGCAGAGAAGCGTGATTAAGCTGATAGGCGTCACTTTTCAAAGATACACCTTTTTTTCGGGGGGGGTTCTTCTTTTTTCATATTATTGGCAAATTGGACAGTTAATTCTTCTTCCAACATCTTATTAATTACACTTGTCGCCTTTAAGAAACCGGTTATATTATTAACATTAAAATATTTCCTCAGCCGCAGGTGACTTTTTTATAACAGTTTCGTTATAATTAACTGTCATAGATTGCGATGTTAAAATGACTGAAATAGTTTCATAAATTAAGAAAAAATTTACTCCTCGGACATTAGTTCCATTCTAGAAAGTTTAATTATGTTTATGCATGCATAAGCGGGCGTTTTAAGTGACGTAAAAACGTTTGATGATCATCATCTCATTAATAATTAAATTTAACATCGTTGTTTTATGGAAAAGGTTACCGACGTTTAACAGTTGATAAGCTCTTCGGAATATCTTTCATACTACTTTTGTAGAATTTAATATTAAATTAAAAACAGTTTTAAAACCATCTGCTGTGCCCAGATTTCAATACGTTAACTTGCTTTCCTGTTAATTTTTTATCTATTTATGAAATTACAATACAAACATCTTCGTATGACGCTACAAAAATATATTTAATTTTCAAAAGAAGCTAACCTGTATTATAATAAACAGCAAGATAAAAACTATACATTAAACTAGTTTTTACTTATTCGTGTGAACTCATTAATACTTTTTATAATTATCTATAAATTATTATAATTTGTAAACGAAACTGCACAATTTTCAGAAGTATAAGTAATATATGCTTTTACTTTACTGTCCGAATTTAAGATAAATGCATGTCTAAACATTTCTTTATTTGCCTCGTAAATTTCATTACGTTGAATGTTGGAGATAATATTATCAGTAAGTTTTACTATAGTCAGAAGTTTTGAAATATAGTACACAGCATAAAAACATGCTCAAGTTACAGCGCATACATTATAGGGTTTCCCTTATTTTGCATAACAAATTTATTTAAAGTTTGATACCTTTCCTGAACTTCTCAACTTTCCCTAGTATTTTCTCGCCAGAATGTAAATTTAAAGTTAAGTGAAGTGAATATTTAAACAAATAAATCTGAGTTTATTCAGAGCGTGTTTTCGCTAACGAGAGCACGTTTTGTTGCTATCTCGCTGTTACGCTAGTAAGCCTCTTGGCTATTTCGGATTATCTTCACGCCTGTTAGGTTTTTGAGAGTCAACCTGTTAGGTGTAATTTAAGGTGCTAATCCAGCACTATTTTATTTTAGATTCGACTGGAATTCTATTCTACATTTAAGTTTCACCACAAGTTGACTATGTTTTGTAGATCCAGCCTACTAAGCTGGTTGTATCTGATTGTTCAGTGCTTCTATAATGGTATGCGTAGCAATATCATAAGAGCCGTTATGTTTCTTTCTGTGTATAAACAGATCCTCAAGCACTACATGCTACAGAAGGCATCAAATTACGTGCCATGCTTATTCAAGGGCATTTAGCATGTTGAAGGAAATAGTTTACTTCATCAAGGCACTATGTTTTTCTGTCGGATAATAATCGTATTTACATAGCTGAAAGAGCGCTCTTTTGCAGTCCATACATTCATTGACCTTCAAGACACCAGTGTATCAATCTTTCCTTAGAACGGACGACAGCCTGTATGTGCCAAGGATAGGAAATTATAGTAAGAGTTCCAAGCCACGACTTATTGCACCACCGTGCTTAAACTCCACGCTAGACATCTGTTTCGGATTCATAGATCTGACGTTTCACTCGGATTCATTCCAGTGAGATTCAATTTTAAACCATGATCTCGAAAGTAATATCCACGAATCCAGGGCGCGAGTATATTGTAGAAATACGATAATGTTGTAACAATGTATGCTTGTATTTCTTTCAATCAGGTCACGAATCCGGGATGGGCAAATAAGCACGGACTTGCAGACAAAGTTACAAACACCTCTGACTTGCAAATCTTTTCAACAGTCTCCCAAGACTCGGCGGGCAGATGCTGTTATCCGTTTTAGTGGAGCGTCGGCATGTTGTTAAGAATAGATATTTCTCATAGTCTGCTCTTTCAGTGTAATATTCTGTATTAGCATTTATTAATGATTAGGATTTCAAGAAAAATTTGAATTTTTAATTATTCATTCTTTAAGTATAAAAATTTTTACACTTATGTAAACAGTTCTTGTGCATATTCACATTTGTGTCAAACTGACAGATAATTTTAGATAATCAACTGTCATATACTAGAAAGAAGAAAAAATTCTTATAACTTCCGTATCTACCTGTCACAACGAGAAGAGACAATCACCCACTAGAACATCTTTTTATTATTCAGGGATATAACCGCTAATTACCTCTACCAATCCAATTCAACCAATTGGATATCATTACCTGAGCTTCATATTTATTGGTTGATTTGAGAGCACTCTTGTTTCAATGACAGCAGGAAGTTTGTAACCAATGTGGGAAGGTAATAAAAAGAAAACTGGCAGCCATTAGACAGCCTTGATCCAGTTTGAATATATTAGCCCATGTAAAATAATTTTCTTTGTTTATGTCTGTAGTTAATACCTTAATTTCGGTTGGCGTATTAATATATAATTGTATACATGTATATTTAATTTAGAAAGACTACAATTTCATATTACAGTCATATTAATCTCTTTCAACTTCGATTAATGATTCAATAAATTGATTTTTAGTCCAAAGGGATTTGAATCTCGAAGGACTATTACTTTCGTTTTGGCATTTTGCGTCGTTTCACTTTTCAATTTACTTCTTTTTTTTTTTTTTTTTTTTT
>KK116908.1:21503-48204 GCA_000611955.2 Stegodyphus mimosarum
GAAAATAAAAAGGAACTTTCATTACAATTCTAAATAAATAGCCAAATAAATGTGAAATTCGTAACAATATTCTCTAAAACTTTAACGAATTTTTCATTAACAAACTCAAAGATTTCAAAGCCAGCAATACCAACGTTGTACAGAAAAACATTTTTATCTCCAGCGCGTGAGAGCGTGTACCGAAATTTCTAAAGATATGCTCAATTTAAATTTATTTTGCGATATTGTCGTTGAACTGATTTTTGTGCTTTAAGTGCGAAGAACATGCTATTTAATAAATAAAGGTAACACAAACGTTAAATAAACGCCCCTTTGGACGTAATTAAAATCTTAAACATTTTAGATATTTTTTATAATTAAAAGATAAAATACCGACAGCTGTGCTTCGATTCCAAAGCGGTTAATTTGGAAAAAGGCTGTTCTTTCCTATTACAAGAAACTATGAAGATGTTATAAGTGTGATGTTTTCATCTTCCGAGGATGTTAAGTGAATGAAGCTAAATTAGAAAGTCATTTTTGTTAAATTTAAGACATGACATTGTTAGGAATACCGAGAATGTCTGGAAGTACGCAGCAGACAGCATAATGGTTAAAGCAGATAGCTAAATAGATACGTGATTAAAGCATCATTATAATCTATATTTCTTTATCAATTAAAATCGATATGTAATAATTGAGTTGAGTTTTTTCTATGTACAATAAGTAACGATGACATGATTTTAAAATCCTGCAGTGAGATAATTTTGTCAGAATGATAGCTATTCAAAGCTATTTAAGGAAATTCCAAATAATAAGCAATTTCCGAAAAATACCATCAACTTATCTCTTCTTAAATCTCTTTGAAGTGAGATGGCGCTGCCATCGCTACTGGTTACGAAAGCATGTTACTAACTTTTTTGGAAGGCTTCAATGGCGAAGAGTATTGAGTGTGGTTGCTAGAGTGTCTTCTACAAATGAGCAAAATAAAGATGATGAAATATTATAGTTTAGTATGTTAATTAGTTAGTTTAATTTAGAGTTACAGCCCAGCTTACACTTAGCAACTGAAAAAAAGAAATCCACTCAATTTCTTTTCTTTATATCTCTTTTACAATTAGACGGTGTGCATGAAGAGAAGGAAAATAGTACATGTTTAGAAAAGTAATAGCATATAAAGTATCAGAAAAGTTTCTTGCAAAGATCCAATACTATGCGGTTATCATCCATACAGCTTGACAAATATTGACATTACACGAAGTACAAGGTATCTTTCTGACAAAAATCTGTTTTCTAAGTGTTCATTTGCCAAAACCTAAAATGCTAAATTTACTTTGATATTTAACCAATTTGTTATTATTTACCAAATGGAATGACATAAAAGCAACATTGCATTTCATAATATTTGAAATCTGTATTTTGTTTTTGATAATATACTTAACTGATATAATTTAAAATTCATGAGTGCATAATAAAACCGCAGATTACTTAATATATATTACGCATTATACGTAACATTATTGTACTGGGTAATGTATTATACATACATTACTGAGTAATATACTCGACAGATTTTTTTATAAGAATCTGCAGCCTTACTTGAATTAAAAAATGCTTATAACGTCAGGTAATACAAGCCTCGGTATATTTCATTGCATTTCTTTATAACTTATTTGTCCATATCCTCAAGCACTCACTCATCATAAAATCAGGACAAATTTTGGAACATTTTTCTGGAAGGATACTTCACATTACTAAACTCATCATTCTTGACTCAAATTAACGAAAGTAAGGTTTTTATTCCTTTTCATGAAACAATCCCAGATCCTCGAATTAGTAGAGGTGGACCAATTTCATGGCCACCCTGTTTTCCGGACGTCACACCACTCGACTTTATTTTCTGGGGATATCTGAAGAACCGAGTTTATGCTGCAAAGATTCGCAGCATGGAAAAATCCAAAAATAAAATAACCACAGAAATGGTTACTGTGACTCCGTAAATGCTTATTAACAGTTGGAAAGAAATCTAAAACAGATTTGATATTCTCCGAGAAACTAATGTGTTCATATTGAAATTTATTAATATAAAATTTTTTTAAGTGCGAGATAAAATTCAGTTAAGTCTTTTTCTCCTTATCTTACTCTCTATTAATAAAAAATGTCTTATCCTGTCAATAAATTATGGACACCTTGCACTGTGATCTCAAGTAACTTGTGTGGAGTTTTACTATTTAATTTCTACATTTCTGACTTAGGAACCCACGAACACTGACAAGCGAATAATCGCTTAAGCAAAATAAGCTTAATTTAAGTGTGTGAACAGAACACGTAAGACTTAAAGAGGGTTTACAACCCTTTATTTTTCAGTATATTTACAATCAGTTCCTACTTAGAATTTATACAAAGCCTCTACTCAGGCTTGAACTTAAAATAATAATAATTTAAACTAAACTAGCTTAACTAAGCTATTTGAAAGGTATAGCCGAAGCTATCAGAGATCTAACTAGTTGGCCCCTAAGTATTAATTAAATCGGCGAAGCCAAGCAAAGGCCTAATGTATGGCCGGAGCGTAGCAATAGCTAAGAGAGACGTAGCCAAAAGGCAAACGCGCGCTAGTCAGGGAATCAGACTCTCTCTCTTGAAGTCGGTGAAGTATAGTACTCTTTCTCATTTGCATTAACTGCTTTTCCGAATTTACATTCTGGCAGGAAATTGTAAGCTGAAATTAGAATAAGATAGGAAAAATACAAAACTTCAAATAGCTGTTAATAAACTTAAGATAAACTTTACAAACTATCAGACTTAACTGACATTAAGTATATGCGTAATACGTCATTATTATGGCAATTTTAAGGCAGAAATGTTTCACCTACACCACTAAATTATAACTGGAGATAATGGTTACTAATACATTGTTAACACGCTTTCATTAAATTATTATTCTGTAATGGAAAGAAATTCAGATGTTATATTTAATCCTATTTCATGCAGCAGATAATATACCAAATTGTCAACAAACAACTGTGCTTATGCTCACTTGTCTGAAGTAGTCAATCCAATCCCACGAAATGCCTCGTAGCAAAGAACGCTATATTACGCCTGCCGTTGGCAACAGCCTTGAGCACATAGTAGGTGACAGTGCGATTTTGGCTCAGTTCCGCCACCAATTTTGATGGAGGGCACACCGGGAGGTTAGACCCGAGGGTCTCCCACCCTTCTCCCCTTCCACCAAACCACACCAGAGGATTTTTGGCTAGTGGCATATTTAGAGTGTCGCCATACCGCATCGACGCTATAGCTATACACTTACAAATATCCATGCGTTCTTCGGGATTCGAACCCGGGCCCTTCGGCACGGCAGTCAGACGCTAACCGCTATACCGGTTGAGCGGCACAAACAACTTATTGCAAGTAAAAACGCAGTATTTCTTTTTATTATTCATTGTATTCACCATATTTGGCTTGCAGTGTGGTATATTGATAGCCTGTAGTATTTACGTACATAATTTACCTAATTGCAAGTAAATGCGCAACATTTCTTTATTATCCATCCTTTGTCATTTTAGTTCCAATGAATTAATTTCTCTATCCTAATAAGAAAAAAAATTAAGCAAACCTTTTTCTAATTTTTTTTATTTGTCACCATTCCTGGAATTCAAAAAACCACAACAACGGAATGAGAAAAAGTTCCAAAAATTTACTTCTACGAAACATTTCAGAAGCTGTATGACTGTGTTAAAAGAAGTATGACTTCAGAAAGAATAGTTAAATAGAAAACTAAGTAGTACAACAGAATCTGGCTATCAAATCTAAACTTATTTTAGATAGAGACGTTTGCCTGAATATTTATGCATCAGTTTCTGAAGAGGGAGTTTATGTATCTTTTCTATTCCCAAAATTATTCTTTTTCTTTCCGTTAGAGGAAAGAAAACAGTGAGTGATTAGGAAAATAATGCTTTGGTTTTCTTATGAAAGCATTCTAATTTTGTTTAAAATTGTTACTTGATGGAAAAAATTAGAGACTGCGGTATATAAAAATTAAAACCCATATTTTAACAGTCCGTTTCGAGAATATTAAATCAACAATAGATACCTCTATATCAAGTTTGTAATCAAAGGTATCAATTCATTCTTTTAAATTCGAACTAAAACAATGATTCTCGCAGTTAAATGTATTCCAAACAGAGACTTATTTTAATGAAAAAAATGTTTGGTAAATAACTGAAATAGGATGCAGGCATATTAATTTCTTTTTAATATATCCATATCCTAATTCGAAGAAAAACAATTACATGCCAACAAATGACTTTGAGAGTTTTTCTTCCGTCTTTATTACTGTTATCTGCAACTTTAAATCATCCAGCGAATTTAACCGCTACACATCTTAAATTATTTGTTAATTATCTTCAGCTTTCATTGCTGACTTTAATATTTTCCCTTAGTAAACTAGTCCAAGGATTCGAAAGAGGAATATTCAGTTTTAGCTTCGATTAATTGCTTTATGTTTAATTCATCTTCTCTAAACCAAATTTGGTTTAAAACTTCAAACAATAATGTACTTTAACATTTTTCATATAAAATGATTTAGTTTAATAATGTCTTTCGATATCAGATAAGCATATTTATGAGCATAATATTTAGACAAAGAAATATTATATCAAAGATAAGTAAATCTTAAAATACTAATTTTTCCCGTTCGAGAATTTTTCTACCTGTTTAACGCAGGAAGTATAAAGATGAAATGAATGTCTTCTTCCTATTTCATTGCAATGTGAAATACTTTTCAAGTTTTCAACAACCTATTTGCCGCAAGGTTAAAATTAATCCTTGCTGTTTTTTCTTCTTTCAAAATGTGGCTGTCAATGGTTTGAAAACGGCAGCAAAACTTCTCTTTCAGCAAATCTCGTTTCAGATTCAATAAAACAACACGAAGACTTAACAATAAGAACTATTTGTGGAATTTGCCGGCTCTGACGTTTTTCCAGCAACAAAACCGGTGCGTTCAAGCGCCACATGGAGGCCTTGAGTTCGGGCGTATCCAAACAATGATCACCTCTCCATTTTTAACTCCTACTAGAACAAAACATCTAAATGAATGGAAAAAAATTCATCGACCGCTATGCTGAATGGTTATTACCGAACATAAAAAAGGCAACGCATGGTTAGGCACATGGATTTTGCTGATTTTACCACGTTGGACGCAACGTGCGTCTCCCACTCACGTGTTATACCTCATGGTAATTTGCCTAAAAAATTTAAATTTCTCATTGCCATCGTAAATAATTTCATTGTTCGTGTCGGCGCTTAACCGAACTTGACCTTCCAAACCGTTAAGTCCAAGAAAACATGTGTCAGTATTTTGAGACAGGTTGTGTTTAATTGCCTTTGCGCATGCGTTGCTCCTCGTGTTATCACGTAACGGACTTGATATAGTGTAAACTTATTCATATCCTGTTGGAGGTGTATTTATTAATACTCTGGAATTCGTGCATCATCTGTTTTAAGATCTTGGTTTGAGATCGTAAGGCGTAGTGTTTGGTAGTACACGTTTTGACCTTCCTTTCAGGAATGTTATAGTTACTGAAACTCACGTTGAAATAAACGTGGTATTTGGTGCGTCGTTCTTGTGACATACTTTATGATGAGTTAAGTAGTATAATTTACTTGTCTTTTCAGCTGTTGGTGCTTAATTTTAAAAAGAAACGTAATTCCTTCTGATTATTCATTATCAAGTTCTATGCTGGTAAGTGCTATTTTAGGCAAATGTTATTCTTAGGCCATCTGCAATCTTTGTTATGCTTGTACTGGATACATATATATGTGCTTTTCGCTTCTGCTATATAATATGGGCAATATAGATTACTGATATGGTGACAATTATACATCCGTTTACAATTCAATTAATTCTGAATTTTTGTTTGCAGTTCTTAATTCTTGTTGTCAATTAACACTCTATATATTTTTTTATCTTTAATAGTAATTATTAATTAAAACTATTCCATTTTGCCCTTTTTACGTTGTTCTTTGTTTCTTATTCTTATGATCATTTTATCGAAAAAATATAAACACAATAGAACCACCTTTCATAAGGCAAGATGATATTGCACAAGAGTGCAATTCTCATGCAGACAAAATTTTATATTCAAGTCCCACTGATGTCCTGTGAAAAGTTTAGATTCAGCGTATTCATGTGATGATATATGTTGGATGATGCTACAATCTGTGGCCTCTTTCCAGAGCTGCTTATCAAAAAATAGCTTTTAAATTTTAATCGTAATTTAATTGTATTATGACTTTACCTAGTTTTAATTTTTTTTATAAGAATGGAAAAAATAATTTTGGAACTGCAAATTAAAAAACATAAATCACGTTGCTTTTTATGCCAGTATCAAATTTCTAATGCTCAAAACTTGTGGGAAAATTAATTTCATAAATAACGTTTCCTAATTAAAAATAATACTCAACTGATAAATGTTAATGCTTATTGAAAAAGATATTTCTTTATTTAAAACAGTCGGTTGCTTTTGCATCAGTTCCTGTTTTGACTTACTCAACAAAAGAATTGATTGTGCTCGTTTCAACCGAAAATATTTGACAGTATGGTAACATTATTTATAGTTAAACTGGATTCGATGGTTGTTAACTCTTGAATATTAAATGTATTACACTGTATTGTGATACCTTTAAAAGAGGGAGTAAAAGAAAAGAAAGTGCAAATTGCGTATATATTCTACTATAAAAAGAGAACTTCTGAAGAACTTCGCCTGTTTAGCATATCGGAAACGTAAGTAGTCTGTCTGAATTAAGTGATACCCTTATGCCTCCCCGGTTACTCTAATCCTACCCTATGTTGCATGATCCTCTTGTGACGCGCCACACGTCCAGTCTGCATACAATTTCATTCCACTCATGTTAAAGCATCTCGAATATGACTGACTCGACGAAAAGGATAATGCGGATTTTAAAATTACCATAGCTGGATGACAAAGGTATCACAAAAAAGATATCTTTAACAATACCCACACAACAAACACTGAAAGCATTGATGTCTGCTGAACGTTTTTAATATCTGAGTAATTTGGGACCAGCAAAAAATATATTATAATTTTCTCTTGCGAACACTGGACTTTTAAAAGATGTTCTGTTTGAGATTCTTTTGTCTCGTGACAAAAGAATCTCAAACAGAACATCTGCAATAAGTGACTAGAAACTTGGACATTCAAAGTTTAATTTGATGCATTATAGATAAATATGTATCAACTGTGCTGCTTGATACGACTATTTGTAAAGGGATGATTATTTGTTAACGTCTCCTTATTGCTGCTTTTCATTTTTACTTAAGATAAAATCGTCACAACATATATACAAATGAGTTAAGGTTTTTTAGGAATGTTATTTTTTAACTAGTCTCCGTGAAACAAGCAAAGTAGCAATGGCTGATATCAGTGTCTGAATCCAAAATGAAACAAGAAAGTTTTATTCGAATAGCTGTAATTGTTTTATGAGGAACAAAAATACAGAGGAAATTTACAGTGGATTTTGATGTGTGACTGCTAGCTTTGTCCTGATGGAGTCTCACAGATGGATGGCACTGTGGGTAAAGCGATGGTATTTCATTCAGAAAAATTGGCGATAAAATATGTTCCTGATAGCATTTGAGTTAATCTTGACATTTTTTTGCACTCTCTTTATTTTTAACTTGCCATTATAAGAAAAACCAGCAACAATCATGAATCCCTTAGAAAAACTTTCTTTCGATTCTTTGAACCATGTACTTAAATTTTTTTCTCCTCTTTTAGGATAATAAATGGCTTTTTTTTTCTTAAAATTATTTAAATAAACCCATGCTTTATCTATTGTGACAATTGTTTTCCATTTTTCTTTGGATAAGTGTTTCTCATATAGGATTCTGCAGCGTGTCCTGCGTTGAGCGATATGTTTAGGAAGAAGACGATGCACATTGCGTTTTTTCGCTTTCTTAAGATTTAAATCAACGTTTATCATTTTGTTTACAGTGGACACCGAGCATTTTAATGATTTTGCAACTGTCCTTTGACTAGGCAGATTTTCTTTTAAACTTTTAACTTTAAACAACGTACCTTTGCAATAGTCGAAGATGTTCTTTTTTTCCTTGGATAATTGTTTGGAATTTTTGTCCCACTTGAGGCTCCAATTTGACGTTTGTTTCCTTTCTTGTTGATGATATGACCTATCGACGCTTTAGATATCACAAAACGATGACTCTCACATCGTTTTTGGATAACGGAGTATGCATATTTCTTTTCAGAAAGAGCGTAAATGTATCCTTCGAACCACTTCTTTGTTAAATTCGCCATTTTGAATAAAAACAAAACTTTCAAGCCACAGACGATAATTTTGACTTTTAAAAACATAGTACAATTGCAATTACTTCTTTTGCAGCAAACAATTTTTTATTACCGCTTACCAAAATCGTGTAAAACATGTGCAAACAGCCTCTGTATAAGTGTTCCAAATCTTATCCATTGCTCTCCAGATTTGGAATTTACACTCTACTCACACTGTTTACTTTGTAGTGGAACATAGTTTAATGTTTTTATATAATTTTTAAGATTTTATAATTGGCAACATGATGTAATGCTCTTGCATAGTTGTTAAGATTCGCTGGTGGCAACAGCGAGTTGAGTTCAAAAAGGTTGTTATTTGGAGTGTGCTGTGATAAGCGTTGCGTAAGCATTCTTTCTTAAAAGGCTTGTTATATTATTTTTATGTCAAAAAAATAGGTAATATGTTGCAAACAAGTATGGAAGTTATAAAAAATAAATATGCTGTTTCTTTAGAACCAAAATAAACGTTTATTTAAATTATGAAATGTTTTGGTTGTTTAGTTTCGATTTCGTTTCACCATCAATACGCACAACTTCAATATCATATCAACAAATAAATTCTATGAATGACGAAAATTAAAAGCAAAAATGCCAAAACGCTTAAGACGCATATATGTTCTTAACATTATACCAATTAGAAGACTGCGTTTTCAATACTAGGCCTTACTATTCAAACAGATTTCCTCTCAATCTGAGACATATTAAATTATATATAACTGAACCTGAAATAATAAATTGTTTCAAAAACTATACAGTTTTGAGTAGTTTAACGACTTCGTTACATTTATGTAGAAAGTATATAAACCTATTCATTTCCCAACACAGCAAAGCTCTGCATATCATTTGCGTATTGCAAAGGTAAATAAGCGGAAAACACATTTAAGCTTAAATCTTCATATAAATGTTTATAACTATTAAAGTTTCTATCTTATAATGCATGGAAAGCAATAAACGTTTTAAATTTCCTGGTTATATTTTGAATTGAAGTCACAATTTGTGCATCTAATCTTTAGACGTATCATGTTATTTAAAATATAGATTCATAAATAAAGTTTTTCCTCTTAATGTATCCGCTTTCTAGGTTAAACGATTCAGTGTTTTGTCTTTTATAACAAATAAGATCATCTTAGAAAATCATGTCTCGTAACCAAAAGAATTAATATGCTAAGTGAGTAAAATAAGATGCATTCAGACTTTAATAAATTTTAAAAGTTATTACATACGTAGTTTTTGTAATGAATTTTAAATAAATTTTATATTTAACATTTGGACAATCTTGATGATTTTATAATTGTAAACATCACGTGATGAGAATAATAGGTATTGTGTAATGAATGGATTCCAAGAGCTAGATTATAGTAACAACTACAATCGTGAATTTATTTCTTGTATATGTAATATACGGTAAGTTTACAAACGTGATTCCTTTTTAGAAACCAAAGAGTGTTTTTTTTTTGGTTATCTAACAATTAATAATTCTACTTCGGGAATTCATAACATTTTATGGTACTATAATGCGCAACGATAACATTATACGTTTACACAGCATTTTTTTTAAACTTCTTAACCGTTCTAGTAGTAACTGTTTCTTCTTAAATCCTCACTGATTTTAAAGTAGGCTAAATGCATTTTGGAGGATTTTTAGTGGTGACTCCCTTCTTCAGGGAGTAGTGCTCTGTTAATAAATATTATTAAGTATTTGTATCAGATCGTCTTCTAAACTTTAAACTATGAAACCTTTTAAATGTAACCCAAGTTCGGGTTGAATTTATCTATTTTTAAGAACATTTTGCTGTTGAACAGAGCGGATTATAAATCTTTCAACAGATAATACCATTGAAAAATTGTAACTTATAAATTACGTACTTTAGCATCCAGTTGCTTTATTAATTTTTTAGGCAAAATTATTTGATCCAGTTTTATTGCTGTGATAAACTTACAAAACTTAATATCTAAAGCTATTAAAATATAGCGAAAACGAAGTAAAATTATGCAAGCTTCTACCTCGAATTAGTGTTGATTTCGTATAAATACGTATCCATTTCGAAAGACTCGGCTAAAGAGGGAGGTTTCTTCAACAAGAAAAATTGTTCTGCTCCCGAGAAGCTTTTTCGAAGAATAAACGTTGCCTTGCCAGACTCCCCTCCAAATTGATATTCCATTAGAAAATCAACACAAACCTAATTTAATCTTTTGTCTAATTTTGTATTTGATATTGGAATATATTTCTTACATGATTTGAGAAAATATTTTGTGACGCAATAAACGATCAAAATAAGAAGGTATTAATTTAATGTAAGATTAATAAATATACCCAAACTGGATATATTTAATATCCAAATTAGACAATTGTGAAAATTTAAATTCGGTTCTTAGAACGAAACTTTTATATTCCCGAAATTAGTTCAAAATGGGCAGAAGATTGCACATTAAATAAGTAAAGTTCCATTTACAACAGTTCGGATCAATTATATATGCTGGAGTGTCACACATTTACTTTCGTTGCCATGCTATATGTAAATTCAAAATATATTTATGAAGTTCCTGTTTCAAAGATGGAAACAAGATGAGATAAACAATAAAAAATATTCGATAAAACAAGCCTTTATTATACCACAGACGAACAAAAACTACATAATGTTTATGATAAAATTTTGACTTTTACTTGCCATAGCCCCTTAAGCCTTCTTTTTTATTTGGTCATTTCTTTCTATCCTAAAAATGAGTTGTATTAAATGCTACTGAGCCACGACGGCAAAAACCAAGCTGAAATTTTCTTGTCCGAATCAAACCAAAAGTTAATTAAACCAAAAGTATTATAAAAGAATAGTAAAAAAGCGATTCTATGTCTCTTTGTTAAAATATAAAGTATCTTCGCCATTCTTAATCCAACACTGGTAACAAAATCTTCTTTTTACGTTTGCTTTTGTTCAGTTAATTTGTAGCCGCCTGCTTTGCCATTCTAATAGAGCGATATGTGAAGAATAAGCCTGTAATTACCGATTAACGGGTGTGTCTATGTATGTGCTTACAGAGTTTCATCACGTTTATTATTTCGCAAATTATGCTTAAATAAAGGTGACCTATGGAAATCTGTGAAATAAAATTCTCCAGCTCCACCATCATCATCAACTTCTTCTAAGGCAAATAAGAAAGAAAATTTTAATTTTTTTAAATATATTCTGTCTTCGTATTAGGGTTTGGTAATGAATGAAAATAAATCACTATTTTCATTATCTTCTTTTCGGCCAGAATGGGCATCAAATACCGGAAGTTTCTCTTTTATATTTGCTAAATGAATGACGAGAAAAATTCTTCCTCTGCTGATTTTTTGGCCATAAAATCCATTTATTGCTTTTAATTTTAAATTGATGTTAATAGGAATCCGAAAAATGTTGACTTTCTTATATATAAAATTTGATATTTTATTTCTTTCTTATATTATAAAATAGCTTTATATTTTATGAATTACATTTGTATGTGCTGTCTTTTCGCAATTAAAAATTTCTTTTTATTTTTAAAACTGTAATTTTTTATCCGATTTTTTAAAACGAAACTGCACTTTCAATAGTCAGCCTTTACATTGAATATTGTTTAATGCAAAAGTTAAAAAAGTAAAGGTTAAAGAAAAAAACGAAAATAATAATATAAAACATTATTTTAAAAAAGTTGATTTTTATCGATTGTATATTTCTTTATACATAGAGTCTTATTTATTACAATGGGTAAAATTAAAAATGATGCAAAATATCAGTTCATCTGATGTTATCAAATGTTCTTAGTTTTTGTTACTAAAACCAATCAAATTTGCACAGGATTATTTTATCAGTTATTTTTCTACTTGAAATATAAAGTGCATAATAAAATTGATCGCTTCTATTACGTATTGATCACTTACATTGGATGTGACTAGAATACGTTTGCTATCTTAGATTGACACTATATCAAAAATTATTTAACTAAATTATTTTAAGATTAATACACAGGTCTGCAACTTGAGTATTTTTTAAATTATACTGATAGCATAAACCTTAATAAAACATTTTGCCATCGAAAGGTATCGAATTATTACCAGGTAAATACTGATTTGAAATAGATCACGTTGTTTCCCTGATCAGAAATACATCCTAGTGATATAAAAGATAAAAGAAAGATTATATTACACGCGTTACAAGAGTTTCCTATTTTGACACGGCGTCATTTTCGTTTCAAAATGGAAACTCTAACATTCGAAATCGAAAGTCTCGCGTTTTCAGTTACAGTTAATTTTATATCAGTTTTCAGATTAAATTCCAATATAAAATAAAAAATATCTAAAATAAAATTTTAATTTTAATTTAATTTAATTTAAATTTTTTTTTTAATTTTAATTCATAATTTGGGCTTTCAGGTGCCTATTTTTGCGTGGAGGATCGTGTTATTCAATATTTCATGGATCTAGGTGCTGTCGTTTTTTCACAATGCGAGAGCAGGAACATAAATACATACATTCTTGCAGATTCTTCATTATTTGATTTCTTTTAATGTCTATCGGGCGATAATATTTGGTCGCAACAACTTAAAGAGGTGATTCGTCGTATAGTAAAACGCTCCCGATTGCGGTTTTGAGATTACTAGCCCTCCTGGACTGCCGCCCCTTTCCTCTAAAAATAAAATCTGAAAGCTTCCAGATTCTATATTACCCCCAAACGGGCGTTTTTTTAAAGTTTTGTGTGTAACCTTTATTTATTAAATACCATGTTCTTCGCACTTATAAAACATGAAATTCAGTTCAACAGCAATATTACAAAATATTTCAAAACAGCATAGCTTTAGAATTCCCGATAGACAGTCTCGCACGCTGGAGATAAAAAGGATTTTTTTTCTGTACAGTGTTGCCATTGCTCATTTTGAAATCGTTGAGTTTGTTAATCAAAAATTCGGTCAAGTTTTATAAAATGTGAAATAAGAAATAAAACAAATACGAATTAAAAAATTTGGATTTTCAGGTGCTCCTGTTCGGGTGGAGGATTACGTTATTCAAAATTTGATGGCTCTAGGTACCTTCGTTTTTTAGCAATGCGAGAAACATTCCTACATTCATGCACATTCTCCTTTATAAGCTAACGCTCGGTTGGGCTAAAAATCTATTGTTTTTATTTTCTGTCTCTGTTTACTACTTTACGAAGACATCTGAACGCATTTTTACATGAAATGTAGAACTGATGGTTACGAGTATAACTCTATCTACGCCAAATTGTAACGTTTCCCACAGCTTTTACATGTTTCACTTTGATGTGTCATGATCTTTTCCCAACAAAAAGATGAGATTCTAGCATACTGTGGGAAAAGAATTATTCTCCGTCCTTCTTGTGAAATCACGTGACAATCAAAGTAGGTTAAGAACAGTCAGTGCTGCAATAATAATTTCACCGCAGCGATTTGTGCATGATGATTTTACGCTCGTAAAACAAGCGGCCGTTCAGTTTGAACTAATTAAATATTTAAAAGATTTTAAACAAATTAAAACTTTTCAACTAGCTTTTTATTTTTGTTTTTGTTTTTTTACTGGGAAAATCAGTATTCAACTGTTTAGAGAGAAAAAACAAGTTTTAAGAAATAATTTTTAATTATATAAGTTTTATGTGTTAGCGCTCTGAACAGTATCATCTTCATTTATAAATGTAAATTTATTTTCTACTTTAACTTAAACTATTAGTTATTTAATCTTTAATTGGTAGGGTATATTATGTAACTACGATTCGACGTGTCTATAAACAATTTTCATCAGTTCGTATCAAATATAATACAATCCCGAAATCAAAGCAAGAAGTAACATTTCTTTTTAAGATAAAATACAATCTGTATTCCCATTGAAAATAATTATATTCCTAAGGTTGACTGATTACGTGTCTCTGAATACACGGGACAGTCCTTGACTTTAGTGCAATCTCGCTTTAGGATGTCCCATATTCTGTTAATATTCTTTAAATTTTTAAATAGTGGGTATACATTTTGCTGATGTCGTTCCATATACTGTCCGTACCCGAAAGCAATGCTACAGCAATTAAATCATGTACAGAATTTTAAAACCTTTGAAAACTATTGTACAAAGGAAAAACATGCAGAATAGTTTAATTTCTGCAAGAAAATATTTCGAAAATAGAAGCGTCCATAACAAATAGTGAAGCGCTGCATTTAAGAATGAGTATAATAGCTGTAAAATTAAATAATTATCCTAACTAATATTATAAATGCGAATGCGAGTTTGTTATGTTTTCACGCCTTAATTACTTAACCGATCATCATGAAATTTTCTACAAATATTTTTGATATATTACAAAACGTTATAGGCTATAGCTTAAAATGATTTTCGTTGTATAAACATTAAATGTTGAAAGTTTCATAACGGTAAGTTTGTCAGGACTGAGTGTTCGGTGCATACTCTTGGCAAACATCTTCGTGAACTCCTTAAGTCCTGATCTGGAACAGGGAGCTGAATGCAGCTATGTTCTGTGGTAGATACTGTGATTAAGTGGTAGAAGAACTGCACTTGAAAGGGATTTAAAATCTTCTTTTATTAAATCACTATTATTTACAACCACTTCCCAACTCGGGAGGGATACAGAAAGTAAAAGACTTGGGTCTAAAATGAACAATCAGATAAATTTAAAACTAAAGCTAAATAGAAAATAAATAGTCGTTGCTTGTAGAGCTATAACGCGAGATTGGCCTCTAAACTAAAAGGTGCGTAGCAAGATTTACTAATACTGACGCACTTGAAATTATTTCAATAAGCAATCACGTAAAGCGCTATGGCTTAGAATTTAAATGCTAGCTAGTCAGGAGAACGTCGAATAGCGTGACTGTGATCTGAGACTAAAAGCTCTCTCACACCGAGAGATTTCTACCTGAGGTTTAAATATAACTTGGCTCCACTTCAAATTAGCATAAAGCTGAAAACACGCGCTTCTTCTAACGGGAAGTTGAAAAAGAGAATAAACAGAAAAGGAATAAATTAAAATAAAACTTTGTTAGTTTAACTAAAACCTTACACACTTCCCGCCAGAATTGGCAAATGTTGAGCTACTGTGGTTCAAACGGACCATGTTGAAACTTGCAATTCTAAAAAAATAGTCAAAATTTAACTCTTCTAACTTAGGCCAACCCTTACAAAACGATAGTTGTTGGAGAAATTTACAGACGAAAACTTGCTTTGTACATAACTCTTCATCTGTTTTGTGTATATTTTTAGACTCATCTACATATTACTCCTTCCAGCAAAATCTGAAAAGAAAGAAATTTTAGTACAACATCAAGTTCTAGGTAACAGGCTTTTATTTTCTTACCCGTGTAAATTCTCACACACACATTTATCGTTCAAGCAAAATTAATTTCTTCCCCCAAAGCTCTCTCACCGGTGTTGGATGAAAAGCGAACCGCAATTGCGGGTTTTTCTGCGTTCGGAGGTGTTCAGATCTCCCACCTACGATCGACTAACATTAGTTAGAACTTGACATACGAGACCTCAAAAGACGCCCTATAACCAGCTAAACCTGAGGTTCTAACTAGCTGCATGTCTAACACTTTAAGTGTATTTGGTGGAGAGCCTTTTTAACACTTTCATTCTAAAATTACTCAAACTTTAACTTTTCATGCATACAATTCGCAGTTTGCACATAGAATGCTTCATTCAAATTGACTTTGCACCTAACGTGCATTGATGGCATAATACCATTTGTTACATTTTATGAAACTTAACAATTTCATAGCAATCATGAAATACAAATGTAGGATAAATTTCTAAGTTTACAGCAAGTGCTTCCTATTCTTTTTTCTCAAAGTACTTTTCTGAATTCATTGCTTTTACAAAACTAATCTATTTACAATGCTTCAGAATCTACTTTACAAACATTAAGTAATTTAAAATCTTTGCAGAATTACAATTTTAAACAAAAACATTTTTTTTTCAAGATAAGTAATTATTTATCGCCCACTTGGCGTAAAACTCAACTTCGCTTGAGGTAAAATAGACCCTGCAACTTGCAGTACACTCGAAAATTAACTAAACGTTGGAATAAGAAATACTACTTATCTTGTTGTGGTCAGCCATCCTTTTCTTGGCCCAATCCTTGAAAGTTGGGTAGGTTGAAGTTTGGGCCAGTTTCCTTGACTTTGGTTGTTTGCCATTTTCCGCTTGTTGCTCATCTCTTTTCCTTTTGGATATCCCTTGTTCCATCCTGGGGTACTTGCGCTGGGGAGGAAGGTTCTCTCGTGGGCGTTTGCTGGACTGGGCCCTTCGCTCCTGGGCCCTCGTTCATCGCTGCTCCTGGTTCCTGCTGCATTCGGGACGTTGATCTTCAGCCTTGCTTCTCAGGCACCTTTTCGATGTTTCCGCAGTCCTCTTGGCTACTTTGGGCTGTCCTTGCCCATTCTGCTTTGGTCTTTTATTACTTTTACCTGTATTGTCCGTCCATCCGTAGAGTACCAGCTCTGAAAGAAATGAATAACATTAGTATTGAATATAATATTAGAAGTATTCTCTCAGAGGACCAAAGTCATTTAGACCAGCATTTTCGTTTTCAATAAATTCCCACTAAAAGTGATTTATAATTATTTGAAATAATAACACGTTCTTCAAAGAAGGCTTCCTGTCTAAATTTTCTTGTCACTTTACCCTTAAAAACTCTTAAATTACGAAGACATTTCAATCGTAATAAGGTTTAACTTCTTTTACTATAAAATGTGACTGGCTTTAAATGATTCTGAGCGACTTATCTATTAGTCTAAGAAAGTAAATTAAAAAACTTTCGAAGGATGTAAAAGATTCATTTATTTTAAACTACAATAGATAAACAGAAGGCAATCATGGTGCTTAAAAATCCGCCAGCACATATAGCGAGAAACTTAAACTAGTAACTCAAATGTAGAACTAAATTTAAAGAGCTTATAGCCAAAGAATACACAGAGTAATTTAAACGCAAAGCTGGCTTTGAATTCACCTATGTGAATTTTGACACTACAGAAAAAAGCAACGCCGAAGGCAGAAACTCTTACATAGAACAGCAAACCTATTAACGTACCCTACAAATGGCAGAACGCTCTGACTTTACAATCTCAAACTCTCACTTAAAAACACGTGACCTAGTTGCATTCTAGCGGGAAAGCAGAAAGAGAGAAATGACGGTAAAGGTTCATAACATAAAATAACTGTTAAACAATTTAAAAAAAAACCTCATAAATTTATTAAGGAGCACAAAATACCTCCTAATGTCCTCTGTAAGAGAATTTATAGATTTCTATTTCAACTCAGTTTCGTACTTGTAAAATGAACAGTAAAATTAAATCATCGAAGAATTTCAAATGGATTACATTTTGAAAATGTTGTTGAACATAAACACTTGGAGAAATGTTTGACTTTCGAAACCAAATAGTTTGAGGGAAAATATAATTATCTGAGAATACATTTTCAATGAAATACTGTATTTAGAAGGATACGAACAACTAACCGATCGTCCGAGTATGAAACTGAATTTGAAACAAATGGATAAAGATTTCGTCGTAACCAAAACAATTATATTTCTTTCAAATCTGCAACATCAATAACTGAATTCCATTTACCTGATAAAAATTACAGCAATATACTATATCACAGTAAATACAGTGAAACTCGTCATAGCGAACATAATATAAAAGCTGATGCTTTTTCTGAAAATGTAAAAGGAACGTTGGTATTGGACATCGCCTATAATCGGATTCTCTAAAACAATCTCCTTAAATAAAAATAGAAATCGTTTGGAATCGTGGGGTTAGAAATCGTTTGGTACCGTAAGGTTTAGTTGAGTAGTTTGAGTAGTTTCTATGTGATATATCAGCAGATGAAAGACTGAACTGAGAACATTAATTACTTGAAATAAAACTATTATCCTTGAATCAATGATTTTTTTCCACTTAAAACTTTTCTTGGCCGGCACTGAAACAATTTTGGTCACTTTAGGTTAATGTAACATAGGTTTTGTTATTCGCATTCTTCAGTAATTCGGAAAATTTTAACTTTAATATTTGTTAATATTTTAGGCTAAAACTAGCATTAGTCGGTTATATATATGGATAAATTAGCAGCCCTTTCTATTTGATGATATAAACGCAATTCTACGATAATTACTTTAGTTTATCACTTTTACAGCTACGTCTACGCGATCTTATCGATAAGTATAAAACATTATAAAATCGCTAATACAAAAATAGCATAATCTGCACAGGAAAAGATCTATAATCTTATATACTGCTTATTCAGCCCTGTTGCAATGTTTATAAGTATGACAAGAGGTAACCAAACGTTTGTAATTTGGTTACAACAGATCGATTTCCTTCGAAAATCTTTAAGATCGATTGGATGTTAAGCCTAGCTTTTGGCATTTGGAGATAATTCTACGCATTAAACAATCGAATCTTCTCAATATCTGCGTACTCTAAAGGTGGTCAATATTTTTAAAGACTATTAAATAGTTATTGCTTAACTGTGGTTGCAAAAATATAATATTTTTTTGATTGCAACTGAACTTTTATTTGCAAATTAAAAAATTACAGGCAAAAGTATATTTTAATATGCATTTTGTTTCCATTCATTATAGCGCTAAAAGCTGGTGTTCTTTAATAATAAAAGTATCTAAACACATAATAAAAGTATACCGTTGCAGTTCTAGAAGTTGCTTAGGTTAGGTTAATTGATTAGGGAAAGCAACTCGAGGGTTTTCTGCTTATGGGGCGAGGTGCCTTCATGGAGGACATTCCAAAAGAAACTGGCTCGTATCTACGTTAGACACACAAAAAATCACGAAGACCAGCCATGTAGTCAGTACTTTGTCCAGGTTTCGATACCAGGTCGAACTACCAGTGTTCAACCGACTTTATTGCGCGACCGCTGTTTGGTCTTCTAGGAACTAATTTGCACAAATAAAAAGCCACTACCATATCAAGATATAATTTTTACTCTTTGATAGAAACTAAGCTGCGTATACTTTAGAATTTATGATTCCTTCTAATAGAATCTTCGCATGCCTTTTTAAGAATATCTTTAATGTGTCTTTATCAGAATTCTTGCCGCACAGCGTGATCAGTATTTTGTTTAGCGATGCTAACTGCATATTGTTCGGATGTGTTCAAATACCGGATAAGGCATGGATGTTTGTAAATGCATAATATCTTCACAGTCTGGATGCACTTGAAAATTCTGTCAAGCATACCCTTACATAGGCATTGCATACATTTATGATTAGATTATTGTGAATTGAAGTATTAAAAAGTTTGGATTTTCAAAACTATTTTGGCTCAATTTCAATTTTTTCTTTTACTTTTTTTTTATTTATTTACGCCTTTTTTATAATCGTTCTACTACCAGGCTTTATTCTTCAAAACTTAAAAAATAATATCTACTTCAAGTGTTACTAAAGTCACTGTATAAAAACTATTGATTGGCCTCGTTTTTAAATTTTATTTTTTATGAATCATTTTAAAATTTTATTTTTTGTGAATAATTAAGGAACTGTAAGTTTCATTTATGCAAATAATACTGTAATTTCTTAGCATTTCTGCCCTGAAAAACTTAACAAGGCTGGGAAGAAAAAAATCTGTCATTTTTTATATAAAAAAGGGGGATAACAGTTATTTAGTAATAATAAAGGCAGCATTTCTAAACATACGTAAGTATATTTATGCATCTAATTGTATTTCTAAACATACGTAAGTATGCAAGAAATTTCAGATTCAACTAAATTAGATTCTACCATTAGATTCTTATTCAACTATTAGATTTTACTATTCTAATATTAGATTCTAGAACAAATTTTATTCTGTTATTTCAAATTCAACTATTAGATTATTATATTTGATTTTTGCCACCATTTATACTTATTTATGTACTATTTATGTAAAATTCTGTCTGCAGATAATTATAAGAATTCCAAGGCATTATAAAAAATGTGATATGGACACTACGTGACTTTCTTGTACGGCCTATTAAATTATGCACATTTTTGTTGCATTTCATTTAAACTTATTTCCCTGAATTTCATTAAAGATATATTTCTCATTCAATCTATTCAGTTCTCACATCGCGGCAAGGAGAAAATGCCTCTAAATATCTTCATTAAAAGTTGAAATATACAGAAAAACCTAAAACATCAAATAGAGTTAACAACTGTTAAAAAATCCATTTTTACAATTAAAAATAAAGTTTTAATTAATTAAAATTAGACAGAAAGGCAGATTTTTCGGGGCACAAAACATTTGGTACGACTCGGTTAAAAGACACTGAAGTCGCTGCAGAAACTGACTATACTACTAAGTTTCAAATGTAAGCAAATGGCGGGGTCGTTAGGCTTAGTGAAACTTAAACAACTAAAGGCATAAAGCACTTGAACGGAATACAAGAATAATATACGCAGTTCACTCACTTTTAAAGCAAAAAATTCACAATTTACCAATATATAAGGACAAAGAAGACTAACAAAAACTTAACTCACCGATACGGGTAATAGAATGGGTATATATATATATATATACATATACACATATTCATATACTTTTGGTGCGGCCGATTGCAACCAAAAAGGAAGGTGCACATCTGCATGTTATTAGCAGTCCCATATATAAAATTTCAAAGTTCTGAGGCTACTTGTTTTTGAGGTACGCGAGATACATACATACGCACAGGCGTCACGAAAAAAATCTTTTCTGAATCCATTTCACAATCCGTTTTAGGAAAAAGAGTCCTTTATTCTGCCCGTACATACAGCTGTAAAGCAAAATCATCGTTCAAATGGAATCGAGAGGGTTCGAAATAGACATTTTCGTTGAAATACGATACTCGAAGTTTTTCCGCGATTACAATACTTACAATACTTCCTTTACTTCGTACAAGGACGTAAATATAAATTTAAATTTTCTATAATATTTAAACATAATCTAAGTATTAACTGTTAACTGAAAAACATTTTAAATTTTTTCTTTGCAAGAACGAATAACCACATTTGCAGCAGCAGATTACTTGTGATCTAATTTTGAATTATTTTTAACCTATAAATGATATAATGCGTTTCTCGAACTTGACTTTTTATAGAAATTCGTTTTAACGTTTCCTGGGTTAATCTACACTTAACCTCGAAATTTTATTTAACACAAGACCTATCTATGGATTCTTTATTACTCATCATAGGATTAAAATAGAAGTCACTGTGAAATAATGCATCACCTGGTTAAGAGTCTTTATCTCGCATTTCTGCAGTAACAGAAGAGTCCTGCCATGGACAAATTTTATTTAAATCTATAATGCAGCACTGAGGTTTAATAATTTTTATCTTGGGAAAATTAATGGCTAAACAGTTTTATATATTTATCCATTTACTCAAGCAGCTGTATATATGTTACAAAATACATTCATAAATTATGAAGTTTCAGAGCACAAAATCAATTCTTCCAATGATGTTGAGCAATAATTGATGCATACTGTGTAGGTTTTGTAACCAATCAACTAATATGCTTCGAAAAAATTAACAGATACAACCTATTATTGCTGAATTATAAACATCGAATATCTTAATCTGAAGTATTTGATTTCAACTTAATTCAAGACCCAAGATTCCTCTCAAGTTATATTAAAAATTTGCAAAAATAACGTTTTAGATTTTTATTTCATATTATCCTATAGGAACTATTGGAAAGCCGTAAAAGCGAGCAATAGCTGAAGAAGTATTGAGGTTATGATTTAGGCTTTTGACAGTGTCATGCACACGATCGATTTAAAATAGCTCCCGATCTAGCCCTGCCGGAGAGTTTGGCAAGGCCAGCCAGCCAGCCAGATCAGAAAAGAAAGGGGAATCTGGCAACCAGGGAGGGGAGAAGGTGGACGAGAGAGTGCAGCATGCACGTGACGATAATGCGAGAACTTTTTTGAGCTAAGATACAGCAGAGATATTCAACGCTTTTTCTTGAGTGTGTTGTAAAAAAAGGGTGGGGTGGGGGAGAGAACGCTGATATCATATTAAGAAAAGAAATGTTTCATGTGACTCTGAAAAATTGTTTTAATGTGTAAAAAGTGTAAATATATTTTTTTGTTACTTCGGAATGACTGCGAAGTTTTCATTCTCTCCAACCTTGTGAGTCCTTCATGTAACCCCATTTGATATATATTCTAGACGTGAAAAATGAACTACACACTATAACCCTATAGTCACTCACTGTGTGTGTGGGGAGGGTGTTCTAAAGTTTGGTGGTGGATTTTTCTTTTAACTTTGGGTCGGTAAATTTAAATTTAACTTTAAGTCAAACTTCACATCGAAGACTGGTATCGACATGATTGAAATCAGAGCATAACCAAAAAGGTATGAAAACATTTAATTTGGGTGTCTTACAAAGCGCAGCGAAACCAACAAAAGTGTTGTTCCTTATGTAAATATATTAAATATGCTAAACTTTAAATTAATAGGTAGCTTCTTAACAGCTTTTTTTAGTTTTCAATTTTATATATTATTTGAAATTTACTGTGTGTATTATAAGGTATTACTCTCGCATTCTTCTCGCAGCATGCCTTCGTGGTGTAATGGTCAGCAAACTCGCACACTCAGCGCGTATTCGAGAGTTCTGAGGCTCGAATCCCGACGAAAACACTACTCATGTTTCATGACTCTGCTTTAAAAAAAATCCTAATGACTCTACAGTGTCCGAAAATTCTAAGTGGAACGTAGCCTTTCGACATATGATAAATAAGAAGAGACAACAGTACTGATGCTTTACTATGCAATTAACAGTTGCAGGTGTTGCCCTTCGAATATAACTTTCTGTGAGTATAACACATTTCTAAAGTGCGATAATTCTATAGCATTAATGCTTGATCAACTTTGTTTGAACGACAACGTTATGTAAGTCAAAAGTTCTTGTACATTTGATGATACATTCATTGTTCGTGATGAGTTCCTCTTAAGATTATTTCACTGAAATATAGGTTTTAGTGTTTCCCTTAGTTTAAATAACCAATTATTCTAATTTTTGTTACCTTTTCTAAGCTCCTCAATTCCCCTCGCATTTCCTCGCCAGGATGCAAATTAAGTTAACGTGAAGAAGAGTATTTAAACGGGTGAAAGAGAAAGATATTCAGAGTGTGATTTTGCTAGCATAGCGCATGTTTCTATTCTGCCCTTCCTGCTGTTATGCTGAGTTGCTGATACGGTTTCCGGCCGTTTATTTAAAGTTTATCGCCGGTGTAGGTTGCTGAGTCAGCCTATTAGTCTTAAGTAATCCAGCACTACTTTTTGCCATTTAAAATTATTGTTAAATCATTCTTAAGTTCCCACCGCAAGTAGTCGGTGTTATTTTGAGCACGAAGTACTAAAGATTTTAATGAAATAAAAGGGCAATTTAAACCCTTTCCCTGTGTGCTACTTCTTCACGCCTGTGTAAGATGTCCCTTGTTGTATTACTAAGATCGTATCCTTGAATGATAGTCAAAAGTGTATGATCCTATAAGGTTATAGTAACATGAAAACTAAGGACTTAATATATATCTTATATGCAAGTGAGAAAACAAGGAAGAAAACTGATAAACATATTTGTATTTATCATGGAATGGAGGAAGTTCAAGGAAGGAATGAATCAAGAAAATCTGACAAAAACTGTTACAGAATGTTGCAAAACCATAGCTTATAGCAAGAACTACAAAAGGATTTTATAAACAATGATTTCACAAACAAATTATTTTATTAATGGGTAAATTTCTGTGACTTTAGCATATCTTTTTTTTTTCAACAATCCTTTCTGCAACGCCAGCATCTCTAAAGAAAAAAATTAATAACTTAGGTTTCACTTCCAGGCGTAACAAAGGATATCAATTCTATGTAATGGTATAAACAAACACACAGGTACTAAAAAATGACATAGATCTTTTTTTTATACAACCATGCGTGCAGCAATGCTGCAGTTGAAATTTTATATTTTCTGGTCAATAAATCTGATTTCATTCTGTCACGCTGCCTAAATATTTTATACTTCAAGGTGAACTTAGTTAAAGATATGATGGTTTTTTAAGAGCTCCCATTTGTATTTTTCTATACAGCAAAAATGCTTAAAACGAATTTTGCTATGATATATAATTTTGACATTTCCTCTGTCTCTGAATGGAAGCAAGGTAATCGTTATACACCTTAAAAAGAAGGTGTTAGCCTTACCAGGTTTAAAGGGCACTTTGTCGCAAAAAGCAATACAGTTTTCGCGTTCCATTTTACAATATGTGGAAATAACTAAATATACGGTACCTCTAATTCTTTTTTGCATATTGTCCTACAACTTGGATTTCTTTGATATCCTACATTTGCATTACCTAAATCTTTGGAAAAACAGCATTTCGAATTTTTTGAAGGAGTACTCTAGGCAACACTTCGCTCATGTAAAAGCAATAACTTTAATTTATTCTACAGGAAGGTAAATTTTCACTTGTCTTTTCTGTGTGTTTTTCTTATTCATATAATAAAGAGGTATACCCAATATCAAATTTCTTTCAATTACAGTTGATGATGTTTTCCATAAAACTATTTACATTTCATTACAGCATATTGCAGACAGAATAAAAACAGAAACTCTTACAATCTAAACATTAAAAACAACGGGTTTGTGGTCACTTAAATAAAAAATTTAACATACCAAAACAAGATTATACTGTGCTCGTTCTCTCATTTCTTCTCATATTTAGGTTCACTTGCAATGGACCACGATATCGAAAATAGGATACTACGTATGACAACCTAGAAAACTAAAATATTTCTTATGATGAATTAAAACTGTATTTTCGATCTTGTTTTGGATATATTAGATGAAGTTAATTTGTATTTAGAAATGAGTACTTTGATACTAATTCTCTTGTTATTAATACTTACCTTATAAGATAGTTCTCCCGCTTCCTTAGCATGCCTTCTTAGTGTAGTGGTCAGCACGCTCGGCTTGCATTCGAGAGGTCCGTGGTTCGATTCCCGGTGAGGGCATGACACATTTTTCATGACTCTTGCTTCAAAAATATCCTAACGTCTTTACAACCTTAACGATGTTACGCCGAAAGATTAATGAAACGTTTTCAAGTTTGCAATGGCTCCTATTGATGTAATGCATATATATCCCTGAGATCGGTCCCTCTGGAGATTTTCAACTTTCGATACATTGCTATTGTGTTGCCTCCTCGGAAAAGACAATACCACTTCATCAGGGGAAGGAACACTGAAATCAGCTGAAATCTCTCTTCTGCAAAACTCCTTGCTTTTCTGTGTCCAGAATCAGCCGACGAATCATTTTGATGTATTTTAATTGTAATAGTACATCCGAAAGTTATGGTCCTTCCTCAAAGCAAGGGAAAAATAAACTAAACTCTAATTAGAATCTTCAACCTTAAATAAAGAGAATTCTGTTTTATTTAAAGAATTGGAAACGAAAGTGAAAAATAAAATACTTTTTTAGCGAAAAGAAATAAAAAATTTTACCTTTAAACATATAGCAAATAATCCAAAGAATTTAAACGTTATATAACTTAGGTGAAAAGACTTAACTCACAATAAGTAATTAAAAACTTTGAGCACATTCAATAGACTCCATTTGGAATTAATAATAATGTTATAGTATCGAAGTAGAGGTTTGGTTTGCCATTTTGGCTACATTAGCGAAATTAAAAACCCTTGGCGAGAAAGTAATCGCTTAAAAGGCTAAAATTTTGGATCGGAAAAAATTTTAATTAAAGTAATCTTTTTATTTCCCCAAAATAAAAATTTTCTTTTAAGAAGTTTAATTTTTTGATTTCAAAAATTCCATATTTTGATCCAAAATTTTAGCCTTTTGAGCGATTACTTTCTCGCCAAGGTTTTTTTAATTTCGCCAATATAGCCAAAATGGCAAAACTGTACTTCGATACTATAACATTATTATTAGTTTCAAATGAAGTCTATTGAATGTGCTCAAAGTTTTTAATTACTTCTAGTGAGTTTAAATTACATCTTTTCACATAAGTTATATAACGTTTTAAATTCTTGGGATTATTTGCTATATGTTTAAAGGTAAAAATTTTGATTTAAATTTTTCGCTGAAGTATTTTATTTTTTCACCTTCGTTTTCAATTCTTTAAATAAAACGGAATTCTCTTTATTTAAGGTTGAAGATTCTAATTAGAATTTACTTTGTTTTTCCCTTGCTTTGGAGAAGTACCAGAACTTTCGGATGAGCTATCTCTACATATAATAAAACAAAGAGTGTGTGTGTGTGTGTGTGTGTGTGTGTGTGTCTTTCGTTCGTGTTGCGAGTAAGCTAATGGACCCAGGGCCACGAAATTTGGTACATAGGTATATAGGTAT
>KK116908.1:48693-73704 GCA_000611955.2 Stegodyphus mimosarum
AGTTTTGGCAACAATTTTCCTTTCTTATTGTTGTTGATAGAGTTTTGATAAAATTGCATCATTTTGAATAGTTTTATTCTTTTAAAAATTTCGGTTTGGCAACAATTTTTCATCGTATTTTTTATGTTACTGTTTTTAAGAGACTGAAAAGTTTAAGAAATTAAAAATTACAACATTAAATTGTTTAATTAATTTCTTAGGATAATTAACATTTGTATCAAGGGATAT
This sequence comes from Stegodyphus mimosarum, assembly GCA_000611955.2. Taxonomy (NCBI): domain Eukaryota; kingdom Metazoa; phylum Arthropoda; class Arachnida; order Araneae; family Eresidae; genus Stegodyphus; species Stegodyphus mimosarum. The sequence continues at coordinate 48,922 of KK116908.1, forward strand.
TGCTTATTTCATTGTAATATTATGTTTTAATTATATAAAAAAAGTTTTGCATGATATTTTTTAATCTGTTTAAGTTCTTAATCTGTTTATACCATTTGAGTTCTTAAGATTTTGCAAAGGGAAGTTGGTTAATTTATTTATTAGGATAATTAATATTTGTATTAAGGGATACTGCTTATTTCATTGTATGCTTTTTATATGTAATGCATTTTTAACTGAATTTTTTTCCGTTGTTGTTTGTTTCTTTTTCGATAAAATTGTTCTGCAGAGTAAAATTCTGTGCAGTTTTCAAATTTAATGTTTGGTGTTCTCTTTAGGCATATTTCTGGTACACTTAAAAGCCAGACGAAGGCTGGCCGCGCAGCGGCTAGTTATAAATAAAATACATCAAAATGATTCGTTTGATACAGAAAAGCAAGGATTTTTGTAGATGAGCGATCTCAATTGATTTCAATGTTCCTTCCCCTGACGAAATGGCATTGAAGTTGATTAAATTCCTTTTCTGTTTTTATTCCTTTTTCTTTATATTTCATTAATTTATTGAATTGGAGTATTGATTGCTTGGAAAGTTTAGATTTTAACAATTTTTACATTCTTTGTAACATTTAATGTATTTTTGAAATTTATTAATTATGAATTTCAATTTTGTCTTTGTGAAAAATTAGTTCTAAATTTCTTACTTTTTCCTTTAAATACATATATTCCCCTTTAATTATAATTATGTTTAATTAAATCATTGCCGCCTAAGCGCAGGATTCATAATAGTCCTTCTTTACATTTGAATATTTGTTAATATACAGGGTGTTTATAAAGTCCCGGACCCATTTTGATGTTTAATCACTCATAAAATAATGAAGATAGAAACAAACTTATGGCATTTTTTGATGTAATAACTTATATAGTTTCCTTTTCAGGTTTGAATATCTTTACTTTTGTAAATATCGTCTGCTCGTGTGGTTAATTTCAGATAATTTCATTTTCTAGTCTAAATATCTGTACTTTTCCGAAAATCGTCTGCTTATTAATTGCATTTTTCTCTCTTTTGTTTTTGGCAACTAGTGCCTATTATTATAGGCCTTAAAGAATGGCCTTTGCAACAGATATGCTAAGGAGGATAGAAGATGATGCTGAATTTCTGAAGCGCATAATGTTCTCCGACGAAGCATCCTTTCATCTTTCTGGCATTGTTAATCGCCATAATGTGCGCATATGGGGATCTGAGAACCCCCATGAATACCGCGAGGCACAAAGGGATTCCCCAAAGGTAAATGTGTGGTGTGGACTAATGCACGACCGAGTCATTCTTTGAATGACCATTTTACAGGAAGATGGATTGGGCGAGGAGGTCAAATTCCTTGGCCACCCAGATCACCTGATATGGACTTTTTTCTTTGGGAATTTGTAAAGGACAACGTTTACAGGAGGAGAGTTTCGAACATTGATGACAACCGCAATAGCCTCTGTGGATGCCGACATGCTTGCCGGTACCTGATTTGAAATTGAATATCGACTTGATATTCCAAGATATTCCCCTACGACTTGATATTCCCCGACGAAGGGGGCACACGTGAAAGTTCATTGACAAGGGTCGTGAAACTTTTTGAGTCTATCTAACCATTTACGTTATTACTTTTAATCTATCTTTATTATTTCATGAGTTATTAAACATCATAATAGGCCCGGGACTTTATAAACACCCTGTTATATATATATGCAGTAGTCAATGAAGTATATAACAGGAAGTGCTATAACTGTTTGTATTGTAATTATATTGTAATTTTACAAGATTAATATTTTTTCTCTGTTTATGGCCTCTATTTTTATTTGAATACATTTCTGTGTTCAAAGTTTAACAACGCTATTTTAATAATTTTACATTCCACACGATAACTGATATTATTAGAATATTACCATATTAAAATCGGTATAAATCAGTTCACTTTGGCAAATATGCATATGGTACTGAACCTATCAATAGCACCGGCTATAGAGGCTTTCGTGCAGGACGCAGTATGATGGTGTCCCCAAAATTTGTCAAACATTAGTTTATATCAGCAGTATTCTTGCTGCTAATAAAATATAGAGAGCTACAGCGGAAATGGCTTTATCCAGGGCTACCGATCAAGATGCCACAACGCTTCATTTAAATATTTTCACCAATAATAATAAAAGAGAAATATACAAACTGTAAGTTATCCAAATTAAATTAAATTCAAGTTTAAATAATTGCACTGGAGTCCGAATAAGAAACGAGTTTTCAAGTTCCTTGCTTTACATTAATACATGGAAAACACATACATAGTTAATGATGTTCTGTCAAAAATATGAATATTATAACTGTAGCAAAAATTTGTATACATCAATTTTTCTCTTTAAAATAATTAATATTCGACATAAATAAGCATTTTTTGTTAATTAGAATAGTGTTTGATAAATTTAATTACATCGAAAATCAAATTTTGGAGATTTGAAAGAATTAAAAGTGGGCTCATTTTCACAATCTCACTTCTAGAAGAATACAAAAAACAATTTTAAAGATTTTTCTTTAATTTCTCAATTCATAACTATCTGTTTAAGTACAGGTATCATCTTATGTTAGAAAAGGCGAAGAGAAAAAATGTATATGGTGTGGACGCCCCTGCTGATCAACGTTTAGTCTTTAATTTAATTTCATAATTTAGTTTGTTGAACTTACTGTTCATCGTTGCGCAACGTTTGAGTTACGTTGTGAAATGAAAAATAAAATAATTTATCCACCTTCGTTTAATCTTCATTTAATATTATTTATTTATTACGTAATTTCCTCTAATCTTCGTTTAATTTTATCCTCAAGTCTCAAAATGTATGTACATATTAAAAGCTGTATTTATTCTCTCCTTTTCAATTCCCCCATTCTCATTCCCTTGCAGTTCATATTGTTGCGAGATTCATAAACTTCTAGCTCCATAAAAGCTTCATAGAACTATGAGCGTTAAAAAGAAGAATTTTATGATAAAGTTAAATTTGCAGATCAATTGAAAGGCATATAAAATTCTTGGCTATTCGTGAATGCGATCCATCGGTTTACTTACATTACCATACAATTTTAAATGAAATTTTTCGCCCCGAGTAGCCAGTTATTTAAAAATTAGGCACTAATGTTAACGCCTGGCTTATGTTAAAATAAAAATCCCAAGCATATGGGTCAACTAGAAACTGCAATATCTATTAAGCTGTTTTGATTCTGTATCAACGCTACTCAACTACTATTTAAATTTCGTCAATGATCAAAGTGCTCTAATATTGATATAATTATGTCAAGTAACGCCATATTTTAAATTTTTTAGAAGTCAAAATTATTGTAACGGGTCAAAGCTTGAAACAAACCTGTTGCTATTGTAGTATTGAAGTCATCCTGTAATAAATGAATTAATCTTAATTTACTGTGCTTCGAACTAATAGAAATTAGTACGAAGAACATTTAAATCATTTAATTTGGAAACAGGAACATGCATTTCATCTTTTGTATATTTTGTTCTGATATAAATTATATTCCTTATATTAGAGTTGGCAGTTACAAAATGCAGATTATCCCACGTAAAAGAGGTCACATTAATAATTTAATCACTTCTACATGCTTAAGAAAAGCATTTAAGGTACTAGCAAAATATTTGACAAATGGCATTGATTCAAAATTTAAACCTTTTAAAAGCTATTATAGAAACTAAAAATTGAAAACTGCACTTTGTGTTCGCATTGACTCTTCGTTTTAAATATCCCATCTAGGTGAAACCATGTGGAAAATGTAAAGAACAAGACACCTACAATACTTTACTTATTGCGTATTCCTACAGAATATTTTGCGAATATTTACTTTACTTACTTTACTTGTTAATACTTCACTTATTGCGCATTCCTACAGAATATTTCGCGAATATGAATCAGTGAGATATGAGAAAAGTGCCTGTGCCATTACCGTGTAAATGCCGTTGGTATCCTTTATATTCTAACGGCAATTTTCGAAACATCTGAAACACACGTATGCATTCGCAGTGGTTTTCAGTGTGTTAAACGTATTGAACCAGTGATTCATTAACAAAAACTATAAGCCAAACATCTGTTTCCTGATTTTGAAGTTTTTGATTTGAACCTGAGGCAAATGTTTGCATTTTTGTCAAACTAGCAGCAAGTATTCTTGAGTAAACTGGCCTAAAATGATGAAAATACACCCCATTGCTAATGCAACATTCGGTCAAGTTCAACAGCCATTTTTTTTCCGAAGGAAGCATTTGTCAAACTTAACACGTTTTCCTTATCAGTCGCACATAATTTCTTATTACAAGCATTGCGGCGGGTTGAAGAGCAAAGACCGGAGTGTTTACATGTAGATATTCTGTTTTAACAGTTAGATTGTCTTGACAGTTCCTTGAAAGATTTATTTGCGTTTTCTAAAATTCTGTGTTGCATATTTGCAACCGACTTCCGTACAGCAGACAAGCGCTTATTATTCAAAACAAAACCAACTGTTCGTAATTATGAGCGACACTATAAAGCAGGAGATCCAGACAAAGTCAATATCAACACCGTGGGAGATCGATGAAATTTTGAAAGGGCTCAATGATGATCAAGGCTTGAATAGCCAAAAATGCATGGGCAATTGATTGTCATAATAAAAAGCCCATTGATTACAAAAGAATTATGAAATTATATAATTAATACTTAATTATTTATTGACATAAACCTATATCATGTAATAAGAAAGAAATCATATAAAATAAATATATTCACAAAATTATTTCATATATTTTAAAATTCGATAGCACTTTGTTAAATATATAAAGTTTTTTAAGCAAAATTTGCAGTATAAATAGCAGAATCACAAGAAGGAACAACTAAAAATTACAAAGTCTGCAATGCACCTTTTAGAAGATCAGTTATTTTATAAAAACAGCTTACAAAGTTTAGAAGAAGATTTTAATGTTCGCTTCCAACGGGCTGAAAATTTGAAAATGTTAGCCTGGCTCATAGAATCGCTGTATTTGATTTTGATATTATGATGCAAGAACAGTTGACTGCATTGAAGGAGAATGTTGCACATGTTTACACTAAGTTTTAGAATTTGAAAGTTACAATAATCAAAGTGACCAGTTAACAGCTGAGGCCATGCTTATTGAATATTGAATGTCAAGTGACAAGATTATTCTTATATCACTTCTATTTCCTTTACCGTTTTAGGTGATAAAGAAGTAAAATATTTCTCAGCTGTGTAGATCTATACGTAAGCAGAAAATGATGAGTTTTTCTTAATTAGCAACTTACATAGGGCAACAAATTTATCCTCAGTTTGAAAGAGCTTGTAAATTAATGATAACGATATTTGAACAGGAAATATTTTACTTTCCATGGTATTATTAGTCTGATTATTAGTATGAATAAAAAACCCTTCTGATTTAAGATCCTATTTCCTTTTATCTTCTTACATTACATACTTACTTTTTTCTTTTGTTGGCGTTAAAATCCATACAATTATATATAATGAAAAATTAGTTTTAAAAATAGTTACATTATCTACAATCAAATTTTTATCTTAATCGAATTGTGGTTTCGTTTCCTTCTTTTTTATTCATCTGTAGGCATTTCAGAAATATAATTAACTTCAGTTCTGATACTTGCAAATAACAATGAAACCATTGCATGGAAACCGTTATCCAAATAACAGATAGTCTAGAAAATGTTGATGTGCGTCTCAAAAAAAAAATTTTTTTTTTCTTGAGGCAAAATGGAACGCAGCTGAATGAAAAACATGCAGTGAATGAACATGAATGTTATTAAAACAAATGAGACTATTTGTGACCTTAAAACTTAAAAATGAATAATTACAACGTTCTAGTCGAATGGCCATCTATTAATACGGCTGGATGAGCTTTACAAATTCTCGGCTGGGTGAAGCGATAATGCTTCTTAAAACCTTTTTAAATATTTTTTGGGGTCAAAATGGACCAAACAGTTCTCGCCTAATATTATCATGACCCTTCTCAATTTCATTCTCATTTTCCTTACTTGTACTTACTTAACCGGAAACCGCAACAAACCCTGTCCTTGGCCCACTGCGTAGCTGCTTGCGTCGTGACGTCACAGCCAACACGTCAGACGTATTGTTGTATTTTGCCAAAAAAATGCGATATTTTCTTCCTTGCCCGATCCTTTGACTAAATTATTTCGTTTTGGAAAGCAGTTTTAGAATATTGTTGAGATTAATTTATCATTATTAACCTTCCCTTTATTTCATCAATAAGTTTTTTTGATCGCGGCTTGTTTTTTACTTTTGCACTTCTTTTAAGTATTGAGAAGCAATAATTATTCATAATGGCAAGCACAGGAATATTTTCTTTGTAGTAAATAAATTATCTTGAATGAAAATTTATCAAAAACGTTTTCTTCCCCCCCTCGTTTTCAAAGAATAAATAAAGAAATAAAAAACGAATCAAGCCTAAACTATTGTTTACCACGCCCGATAATAGTGAAATTCTTATCACTTGTAAGAAGGCACTGAAATTATAAAGTATGTAAATAGCAAAATTACGTGTTTTTAGGTTGTTGGCTATATATTTGAAATCAAGCTACTGCTAATTTTCAATCAACTTCATTTGTAAATATGAAATTTAGGCATTTGTATTTGCATATAAAAATGGATTCAGCATGCTGGCTCAAATGTCAGACGATAGTTAAAATTTCGTTAAATTATTCTTAAACATTTCCCTTAAAATTCCTCTCGGCAAATCTAATTGTCTCATATAAATGAAAAATATACATATTAAGATGATTCTTTGTTCCTTGGCTTTTTCATGATATAAGAAAACGCACTTTCTTAATCTCAAGGCAAAGTATGATATTTAAACCTATAATATATCTTTTTTCTTTCAGAATATCTTTCGATTATAAAGCACACATATTTACTGAGATCGTTTTAGATGGAAATCCAATTCTTTTGTTGCAAAACGAATGTTTAAACGCAGAGTCGTTTTATTTTCTGGTTGTTTCCCAGTAGGCATTCATAGATACAAATGAAATATTAAACTAGTACAGTCTTACAATAAGATTTTAATATTGCTATATTGCCATGAGATATAAGAGACAAGATTATTTTCTATATGAATATGAAAAAGTATAATGAAAGCAATTTTTATAGAAATTTTGTAGTTAAGTAATTCAATACGGTAGGACATTTAAAGACTAGGAAATTAACTCATATTTTCGGAACAAGTAGAGGAAATCATAAATTTTTCCCATAAAAGGTAGTAGAATGAAGCCTTAGTCAAAACTGAATTAGTTCTGCGAATTTAGCCATGAAGGAACTGAGAGTACTATTTGGGCAGGTTTAGAAACTTTTGAAATTTTGATCACAAAAATGACAAAAACTTCTATTTTTTGTAATAACATATTTCTCTCCTGACTGCAAGAATATTAAACAAATATTTAAATTAAAAGAACAAAATCTTTTCTTTTAAAATAAATTTCTCAAGCATGCAAAATATTTAAATAAGGAGTAAAGTTTGTCAATTTTTGTGTCATTTTCATAGACGGAAATTAAAAATATTTTTCTTTAATTTCTATGTCACGGTATCACAGTGATTTTCATCTTATTTTGCTCTATGCACCCCTTTTAGCATTGCTAGAATATCACGCCCCCTCCTTTCCGAAACTCGAAAAATATCATGCACATTTATATTTAGATTATTGTTTAACTTGTTTTATAAATATTACGTATATAAAACGTACAGTAAACGTTGATAAATACACAGTCCAGTCACATTAATGTGACCATCTGTCAAAAGCCAGAATAACCACCTTTCGCAGAGCGGACTGCTGCGAGACGTGCAGGAAGAGAGTCACATAGGTCCCTGGAGGTGTTCTCTGGGATGTTGAGCCATGCCGACTCTAATGCCGTGGCCAGCTGCGCTAGATTACGCGGTTGAGGATCCATGGCGCGAACAACTCGATCGAGATGGCCCCACAGATGCTCGATTGGGTTTAAGTCAGGTGAGTTTGCTGGCCAGGGGAGGACGGTAAACTCATCCTGGTGCTCTTCGAACCACGCACGTACACTGGCAGCTGTATGGCACCTCGCATTGTCCTGCTGGAAGATGCCATCATCCTGAGGAAAAACAATGCGCATGTAGGGGTGAACATGGTCCGCAAGGACAGATGCGTACTTGTATTGATCCATTGTGCCTTCCACAATGATCAGTGAACCTAGAGAATGCCAGGAAAACATTCCCCAGACCATAATGCTCCCGCCTCCAGCTTGGACCGTTCCGGCAATGGTTGCAGGGTGGTTCCTTTCAGAGGTTTCACGCCTTATACGCCAACGTCCATCTGTCCGATGGAGCATAAAACGCGATTCATCCGAAAACGCAACCTGTCGCCACTCAGTGGACGTCCAGCTGCTGTACTGGCGTGCAAATTCTAGCCTTCGCCGTCGATGAACAGCAGTCAGCATAGGTGCACGAACCAGGCGTCTGCTTCGGAGGCCCAGACGCAGCAATGTTCGCTGAATAGTACTTTGGGAGACACTTTTGGTAGCCCCTTGGTTCATTTTGGTGGTCAGTTGCTCAACGGTAGCCCGTCTATCTGCCCGAACGCATCTCCGCAACCGTCGTTCGCCTCTGTCATCTATGGCCCGTGGTGCACCACATTTGCCACGTCGCTGATTTTGGACAGTCCCATTTTGCCATGCACGGTACACTTTTACCACGGCGGCACGCGAACAGTTCACAAACTCAGCCGTTTCGGAAATGCTTCCACCCTTGGCCCGAAAGCCAATGATCATGCCCTTTTGGAAGTCGGATAAATCGCTTCGTTTCTGCATTACGCTAACGATTGAAATGTTTTCCGAAGCCCTCACACACCCTTTATATACGCTCAACTGCACTGTGCTGCCACCTGCCTTCTGTGATTGGTTATTTAACTCTGACATGGAAAGTACGTGGTGGTCACATTAATGTGACTGGACTGTGTACTAAAACTTGAATAGAACTAAGTTTTTATATTCATAAATTAAACTAAATACTTAAAGTTTAAAAAAATAGCTAAACAAAAGGCTGACCGGTTGGAGCTCTTCCGGTTGAGAATCTTTGTGGTATCAAATTTCGCAAATTGCAATAATTGCTACGTCCGTTGCTAGATTCGAAAGAAATGTTTTCTTCAGGTAGTGAAATGAATACTATAGAACTCGAATTATTCGAACTCTAGATAACTGCATTTGTCGGGATTGCATATTATTTTTTCCTGGTTCAAGTAAGATTAAACTTATTGTAAATACCACTATGATCCTAAAGAACTGAGAATGATACCATGAATCACAAAATTTCATATCATTAGCCAATATTTATTGCACTCCTTTCAAAATAATCTCCTCTGACTTCAATGCACTTGTTTAAAAAATATTTCTGATGTTCGAAACACGTTCTAAAGTCGTTTTCGTTGAATCCCTGCAGGAATCGTAGAGAAAATTTTCTTTTTGTGTCGAAGCAGTGAGTACTAATCAGCAAATTTAACCATAGAAAACACATACACCCAAACAGTCCCACGGTGCAACACTAGATGAATATGGGAATAGCAGAACCATATTTGTTGAACTTTTAATAAAGACTTTAAGAGCTGTATGAACAAATGAGGATATTATTATGGTGCAAAATTCATGAGTTCTCTAATTACAATTCAGATTTTTTTTAAATTTCATTATGCAAATGCTTTAGCCAGTTAGCAGAAATTCACGGCGCAGTACGTCACAATGATAGAATAAAACACTTAATCCTAACTACCTTCATTTTTGACCAAATTTGATAAGGTAGTCTTGTCTCCCTTCGCGATCAATATTCATTTGATTTTTAAGTTATTGATTTACGTTGAGAAAAAATTGCTTCGGCAACCTGTATACACTGGTGTGCAAAAATTAAGCACGAGACGGTTTTTTCAATATAACTTTGTACAAAAGCTTTCCAAATCAACACATTTAATACCGTAAGATCCCCAATACGTAAGGACATGAGTAATGTAAGCAACACTTACTAAAAGAGAAATCAGATGGATAAAAAGAAGCTTTATTGAAAAAGTAGCATGGAGCGCAATGCGACTGAAGGCCGAAACATCCCTGTGATGGGTGTCCAGCAAGAAACATCCGGTCTTTAATAGGGGATATGATCTCCCCTGACTGCTAGGCAGGTTTCACATCATTTGTGCATGCTGGATATGTGGTTGTTAATGAGCTGTTGAGACACTGCTGCTCGTTCCTCTTGTAGCACCAATCGCAGTTTCGGAATCGTTACTGGCGATAAGTTACGTGCTGCCACGGGTCTCCCTAGTAAGTTCCGTACATGCTTGACGGGATTTAGATCCAGAGACCTTGCCGACCAATCCATGTGTTCAATATCTTCACTCTCCAACAGCTCTTCGACAGTAACTGTGCGATGAGGTGGAGCGTTGTCGTCCATGAAGAGGAACTGAGGACCCATAGCCCTTGTGAAAAGACGCATGTAAGGAAGAAGAACCTCGTTACAATAGCAGTCCCAGGTGACGAACCTCCTTGGGAGATATGAAGGTCGGTCCGGCTACCAAGCATTATGTCTGCTCGAACGAGAACTCCGCGACCTCCAAAACAGTCCCTTTTGATGATGTTGAAGGGGTTATTGCGTGTTCCCCGCTCTGTCCAGATGTGTATGTGTCTAGAATCGCAACTCAGACTAAATCTGCTCTCATCTGTAAAGAGTACTCGTCCCCATTCATTGTCTCTCCAATTCCGGTGTTCCCGGCACCACAGAGAACGCCTTCTCCGATGGGCAGGCGTTAGAGGTACACACCGTACAGGGCGTCGTGCAAACAGACCACCACCGTGCAGTCTTCTGGCCACGGTAAAACGCGATATCGGTCGTCCAGTCGCCTGTGTCGTGTGTCTAGCGATTTCTCCCGCTGTCTGCCGCCTGTTTCTTCTGGCCTGTAAGGCAATATACCGGTCATCTGCGGGTGTGGTTCCTCGTGGACGACCACTACTAAACCCCCGGATAGCTGTTCCTGTAGTTTGAAATTGTCTCCAAAGTCGTGAAACGATGCTGTGAGCAATTCCGAACTCTGCAGCCACACTTGTCACACTGCGGCCTTCCTCCAACTTCCCAATGATTCGACCTCGGGTAAAAGCATCCAGATGTCGTCTAACAGATTGATTATTCGCCATTTCTCGCTGAGGCAGCAACTCGGTGTGATTTTAACTGCTATACGGCGTGCAATCTCTTTGCCAGAAATACTGATCTTACACCGACAACATGCTTTATACTACTCAGACACTCCCCCATTACGTCTACCTGCATATCTGCGCGTGTGCTACCGTACATCAACTTACTTAATGTCCTGATTGGTCTTTCTGTCCGCTCTGCCTCTTCATTCAGCTGATATGCTAATTTTTCGACTTCTTCCTTAATTTTTGCACACCAGTGTATGCTGTTAATTTTGGAAAGTAACAAAAATTCAACGTCTTATATTTGGTTACAGCAAAGCACATCTATGCTATCTGCCTAAAAAAAGAAATGGCTTCGTTGACGACTTTCTAAGGGAAACTGGCTAGCATACACCAGTAATTCTGTTCTGAAACATTTTAAACCATTGAAAAAGTATTGTTTATGATAAAGTGGTTATTCAAGAACATTTTACAATATTTCAGATATATGATAGAAGAACTATTCTGCTGCGAAAAAATATTTAATGAACGTTCTTTACTGCAGTTAAATTCGCCATTTTGGGAAATAGCCAAAGCAATAATTTTCCATTAACTTAAAAATAAATTTATTGGTAAAAAAATAAAAGGAAACGAAGCCCAGTTTACTGCCAAATAAAATCTTTACAAGTGATTTCTTATATGCTTATTTTAAATATATCATTCCCAATATTTTCTGACTATTTACGCTTTTCAAATTATTTCCTTGATTTAATTCGTTAATTGATATGAAAACTTTATAAGACCGGAGAGTGCATCACTGCTGCATTGTGATTGCCACCTCTATATATTGCTTAAATTTCATATCTTCTTCTAGTATGTAAATTGTATTGAGCTTTATTTTTGTATTCTCACCCCATTGCCCTTTTATGTTTAGGACTTCATGGATTTTTTTCATCTTTCCATTTTATGTTTCCTACAGCTACTAGCTGGCACATAAAAAACAGCTGGTTGTGTGCCTCTTTCAAAGCCGCGATCGGTTGAGAAGTTGTTTAGTTCAGCAGAAGTTTGAAGTATTGAGATATCTCCGTGTGAACCTCGCTCTTCAGATGCGCTTTTCAATGCCTTGTGTTTAACGTTCTTAGTAGTTTCAAGTATAAATAGTGATTGTGCTCCGTGAAGCTGAGTGGAGCTGTATGAGTGCGTTTGTGGAAAGTTCCAAATCTTTCTTTTTTTTTAAATAAATTTTATCAAGCTATTATCTGTTCTGTGTATATTCAATCGATTATAATTGTTGGTACAGAAACTCGTATCAACAATATTTAATAAATAAAATTTTTAATTTAACTAAAGACATTTATTTACTTTATCAAAAGAAAAAGCTTTTATTTTTTAAAAAAAATACTTCCTTCCAGTCAATTGCTTTCAGAACGGACCTTCGGCCCGGGTGCAGTTTGAGTTTGAGGCCACTCATTTAAACTACAAATGAAAAAGCATTCTGCAAAAATGGGGGGGGGAGGTCATCTCTGGGGGATGGTCAATTGCGTCTCGTTTCTAATCAAAAGCAACCTACTAAGGAAAAGTCCACATATTTTGGCATTACGTATGCTTATTAAAAACTTTTTGGACACTGTTTATGATCTTAATACACCATTTCTTAATTAATAATGACACTATCTTTGCCGTAATTTTATTGTTCAAACCTACAAAAAATTATTCGTTACTTCGTTTTTTTTTTTAATTTTGAACATTCTGTTGAAAGTTATTTTGGACTCCATTTTATTTAGCATTTTAGAAATTAATATTTCACTTTTTAGAATCTTATCCAAATTTTTTCATCAATTTGTTTGCACTCACACAAGTAACATTAACCCCCACCCAATAATAATAATAAAAAAAAATTCCGAAAGCTTTCAGATTTTATATTACGCCGTAAGGAGCGTTTTCTTCATTTACACATACTTGCATGTTTCGAGGGCATTTGGTCTAAAAATATTTAAAAATAGCACATCTTTAGAATTTCCGATAGACAGTCTCACGCTAGAGATAAAATATTTTATTCCTTACAGTGCGTTTCACTTCTCACTTTGAAATCGTTGAGTTTCTTAATAAAAAATTCATTAAAGTTTATGAAACAGATAATAAAACAAATTCGAAATTCCAGATTCGTGTTTTCAGGTGCCCATATTCGGGTAGAGGACTACGTTATTCAAAATTTAATGGCTCTAGGTATCGTTGTTTTTTCACAATGCAAGAAAAATACATACATTCATAGAGATTCTTCATTGTTTAATTTCTTTAAATAAAATACTGGGCGAAAGTGTTTGGTGGCAACAATTTCAAAAGTGATGCTGCCGTTTATAGTGATTCGACGCAAATTGCCGTTTCGACACTACTAGCCCTTCTGGGCTAACACCCTTTAGGCTAAAAAAGGATATTTTAGTACACTTCGAATATGTAATATAAGAGGTTTTTGTTTCCAATGTATAGGAAATTCATACATACATAATGCTATATACATATTTAAATTTATAGAACTGGTATTATTTTCTATAATAAGTATACGATAATCTCTTATAATTTAATTAGTCTTTTCTAAAGAAATTTCTTAAAAAAATAAATATCATTCCTCCTTCTTTCATTTTAATGAGAAAAATTTCAATAAACACAGAAATTTGAAAACGTAAACCGAAGAAAAGAAAATGTACGTACCGCCATCTGGTGGTCCATTTCTCAATGATTATTTCTTTCGAGGACGAATCAAAAATTAAGTTGACCATTGGAAATTTCTTCCTTTATTCTCGTTTCCTAGTTTTCATTTTCCTGTTGAGAATTCAGCTTTCTTTCAATAACAAATTTTAAACGAATTTGTAAAAATAATGAAACAAGTTTATTTCTATTAGTTGGATAAAAGCAAATAATGGGTTTCGTATTTTAAGTCTGCACCAGCGGTTGTAACAATTTTCTTGTCTTAGATCAGACTTTGGCTAATTCGAAATCGGGAGGAAATAATAGAAGGCTTTACATAATATTTTTTGCTTCAGTTATAGAAATAGTTGATGATTTATTACGTAAAATATTCGAGGATTTTTTTCTCGAAGAGGGTAAACTGGCTCTTCGGTGGCCTTTCTATTGCCTGGAGGTCACCTGAGGGTCGTAATAATGAAAAGGTTAAGCGACTGGTAAATGATGATATAATTTTTTAGATATAAATACGTATCTTAAATAGTTATTATAAATTTTCCTGCAGCTGTTTTAGGTGTTTATTGTATTAATATATAATTATTTTAGATCCTTAATTAAATATATACGTTAAAATATAATTGCTTAAAAATACCTCTTCCTAGATATTTTCATTCACGAAGTATAACTAACACCGTTATGTTACAAATCTTTTTAATTCTGTATTTTTCCTCTCTAAGATAAAATGAAAACTGAAAAATGGTAGGAATTTTCTACACTTTTTAATTTGAAATTCATTTGGAATTAAATTACGTTGCGATTTGTGATTAGATATTAGTAAACCTCTCTTTTTTTGTGCTAAAAGCAATATGATATTTTCATGCACGAACAACCCATAAAAATGATAGAAGTTTAAAATTCACTAAGCGCCGATCTCGGAGACATTTTTGTATGGAATGGCTTTGTTATATGAAAGTTTCCATGGCTTTCGCTGTGTTAATAAACGTAACTGTATTCACAAACCTAAGTATTACAAAACTAAATTCTGACTTCACATAGACTGTTAAGCGACTTAATCTTCAAGCAAAATAACTATAAACCCAGATCAAGGTTTGAAAGGAACCTTTTTATTATAACTTAACAAATACACAGCTCATATATAAAAAAATGGGTCACCTCTTCTAGCGGGATTTAAACTAACAAATGTTAAATGTTGACATTTAAGTAATTAACGCTTGAAAATTCACAAGACAAAGTCCTACACTTTGAGTAATAAGTGTCCTACACAATGAGTAAAATCGCACTGTCACCTGCTCAACTCTGTTGCCAACGGCAGGCGTATCTTGCACTCCTGCCACGAGGAATTTCGTGGCCTCGGGCTGATGTTACTGTCAGACAAGTGAACATAAGTAACAGCAACATATATATTGTACATAAATTCCTACAATAAATAGTAAAAGAATTACGAAGACTTCATTCTCGAACCCCCGAAATTACTAATTACTCACTTACTGGGATATGTTCGTGGATGACAGTTGGAGCCCAGTATCAATTACAAATATTCAATGGTCTAACCAGTGAACATGTAAAGGGTGCAAACCCAGTTTTGTTTATTTCGCTTAGATCTCAAAGAAGAGAGTTCGTTAGTGCCGATACCATTTCAGTATTCTGCCATATATAATGAATGACGCGTTACGTCTTACGTAATGACAGCATTTTAAAATTTGCTTTGAATTCTTGTTCGTAGGCAGCCAGAACAGTATTGTTGACCTGCAACATATAATCCTTTAATTCTTCAGGTTGTAAGCATATTATTTCGTGATCTGTTGAACAATTTTATGCAAGATTTGCATAAATTTTTAACATTTCTGCATAGAAATTTGAAAGCGAATTAGAAAAGCCATCAATGAAAACCTTTTTCTTTTTCATTTTATTATTATTATTATAGTTTCAGACTTATTCTTTTTCTCTTCTGTTCTACCTATTGTCAGTAGTCCCACTTAAAACTACCTGCCAATTATCTTGTAACATCACATGATTATTTTTCATGGTTCGTTGCTTTGTGAAAAATTTTGGGTAAAACACAAATTACTCTACATCTACGTTCACTATTCTGGAAGAACATTTGCTCCGGAAGTTTGAGTTGAACAATTACCAAATTTTTAACACTAGTAACATAATTTAGGGATTGAGGTTTCAGCAAATCCTTCTGCAACTACATCTCCGACAAGCATGGAGAGATATTGAAGTTGACGTATTGTTTCAGAAAATGGAATTTAGGATGTTTTCGCCAGCTTATGTGTGAAGTGGAGTAAAAACAATACATGATATAGCTACAATAGAACTTTTGTATGTTGCATTGTTTTCGAAAAACTGTATTACGTATTTGCGTTGATGCAATGGAAAATATCGTATGTACTGAGAGAATAAAATTTACAAAAGCATAAAATCGTAATTTCAGGTAGTGGATTTCAGTTTTAACATCAGAAAGGAATTTAATATGAGACATCATCATCTCATAAACATCATAGCAAAACTTAATCTTAACCTACAGTTTTAATCTCCATAGCATTCCTAAACAAAGAATAATGGATAGAGATCTGCTTTGTTGGCGTAAATATGCAGTGTTTAATTCAAATGTCATCGGTCATTTTCAAAACGGAAATTGAGGTAGTTTACACAGACATATATAGTTAAATATCCTACAAAAATTCCATCAAATATTTCTGCGAGTTTATAGAAATTCCAAGTACCCAATTTTGCTGTATATAAATAAATTAATTAAAGGTTACAATACTGATAGCCATTTTAATTTTAAAAAAGAAAAAAAAAGTTTTTTATTTCTTTTATATACATGTATTTTCTTGCAGTTGCCGAGCTTAAAAACTTATTTTATTTATATTTTTTGAGTAATGGATCTATTTTATTATCCATTAAAACATGTTTGTGCGATTTAAAATGAATTACGATTCTTTTTTCGGAAAACTACTTTAAGCATCGAAAGAAACTACTTTAGCAAAAAAGTGAGGTATGAACGGTTTTCTTTCACCCCCGACTGGTTTAGTTCCTGATTTATTGTTCCTTTTCTAAATAAATTCTGTTTTAATCAATAATTAGTTATGCTTATAAAATGATAGCAGGAGATTTGCAATATAAAACTATAGAAAAAAAATTAAATGCGGTAGGGTTTTTACGAAAATTTATCGTTTTTATGAAACCTACATTAAGCTAAATGTTCCTATCTTTTGCATACGTATATATATATATATATATATATGTATAATATTTGTGTATCACCAGTACAGTTTGGTTTGAATGCTTTCATTATGAAAAACTGATGAGTTTTTATTTTTTAAAGGAAAGGAATGAAAACTATTGCTTTTTTCACCTTCTCATTTCATATTATAGACAGAGTTTTTGTATTTAATTAATTTCATCTTAAGAGTAATTAATTTTAACACGGAAAGACTCATTTAGGTGTTGTTATTTCCACACTGCTTAGATCAAAATCGAAATGAAAAGAAAAACTTTTTTAAAAATGAGTGCTGCATTGTAAGGTTTAATTTATTTTACACATTGTAATAATATATTACTTACCAACGAAAGGAAATGATTCATTTAAACACAGTGCTCGTGTTTAATACATCCTGCTGCTTTGCAATTTATATTTTATCTAAGCTTTCAAAAAAAGGAATAAAAAATTAGTGTTTAATAAACATTGGCGGATTTGTGAAGAAAGGATCCCAAATTATCGGAAACTCTGTGGGATCTCATCTAAGACACGAGTTATCTGTCCTGTGTTCCACCTTTATATACCATTTTTTTGCATAGTTCAAAATCTAAATCATTTTCAAATCTGTAATCATAGCGGTTTCAAAACCTGTCGCAGTGCGCCGAAAGGTCTTTAGTTTAATGACGATAGTCAGCAATTTTAGGACAAACGTTTGTTGCAAGATCTAACTGGAGTAAAGGGATTTAAGATGGCTGTATGAGTTGATGTCAGACGGTTGAAACGTATAAAACTGCTTTCAAGATTGATATCTGGCAATAATTGCCGGTATTAACAGGAATTCTCTGCTAGTTAATTCAGTTTAGAGTTAGTTCAGCTCGTTAGTTCAGTTTGCCGCTGCTGTTGGAACTACTGTATCACGACAAACTATACACAAAGGGCTTAATAAAAAATACTTTTATGTCAGAAGGCCAAGAACATGTGTTTTACTGTCTTCGCTTCAACACTTTAACTGGAGCAAAGAACATCAGAACTGTACTAAATGCCAGTGATTATAAGGTCTTTGTACTGATGATTAGAGGTTTGATTTAGCATAAGAATTCTAAACCTTGTTTGCATCTGACGGGAGTCAGAAATCTTCCATCGAACATTATGAAATGTAATCGTTTCAGTAATGCAGAGTGTTAGCAAAGGATGAATAATTTTCGATGTATGTCCGCCTCTACACATTTTCAACAACAAAGCTCTGACAGACCAAAGATACCAGGCTGAGATCTTAAAATCTTTTGTAAGACGTTTCAGAGGTGCACATGGATTTGACAACATTATGAAACGATAAAGCTTGTCCACATACAGCAAATTATATTGACAAATTCCTTGAAAGCGAAACCATTGAGGAAAAAATATTGCCAGTAAAATCTTCCGATATTAACCGATAGAGAACATATAGGATTACCTTTGAAGAACATGGCGTTCACGATGGCATCCTTCTCCTAGAAATATAAATGCCTTGAAGATCGCATTGTTGGAGGAGTAAAACTTTATTTCCAAACTGTGGTAAACAACAATATTACCAGTAAGAAAATGCGTTGTGATATGGGTGTACAAGTCAAGGGAAATCACATTTTGTATTGTTGCGTTTTACGGGTTCGTGGATTTGAGAGTATCCGATGAAAACACGATGCAGAACAATAAAAAGCACAATTTATTTACAAGAATCACTATTTACAGCACAGTTCCAAAATTGCCTTTAAAAGCGTCGAAAATCTACAATAAATACGCTGAAACAATCAGCAACACAGCTTCAGGCTGTAACTGTACAGGTAGCTTCACGGCAACACTAAACTTCTAATAAACACCGTGGAACAATCACCAATACACTGTCAAGCTATACTGTAAAGATAGCTTCACGGCAAAGCACTATCTCGATTGCTTTCCGTTCACAAAACTCTCGCGTAGCTTAGCAGCTATTCTCACAATAATCACAACGTTCACACTACTTCACAATCTACACAATCTCTCTTCGCAACTAACTAACTCGCAACTACTTCGCAACTCAACTAACTGCTCTCAGAAAGGCAAGGGTTTAAATAGCTTTTCTTAAAGTTCCACATGTTTCGAGAAATATCTCGACAGGAAATTATTCTAGAAGCTTCCCGATTGGACCATGGGATATCGCCAATTTGGTCGCCAAATGGGCGATAAAGTCGCCAATCTGGCAACCCTGCCATACACTATTTTATGGCAACCCTAGTGCTATGCCGGAAAGCTTACATACAGGCGCAACCGCCGAATTTTTCGTAACAGTATTAAAGTCTTAAATGTTTTGTAGTTATTCCTTTTTTCCTGGACTCTCCTTGTAATATATTATTACCAGTTTATTGCTTTATGCTATAGTTTTATATCGTATGCAATTCTTAATTTTTTCCTTTGCATTTTTTGTTATGATGCTATGTCTTGTTCTACGTAAATTCATAAAATTATTATTTACAGTTTCTAAGAAATCCATGATTTTATGCCTGTAAAAATAATATGGACATGAGTGTAGTTTTGATCTCGGTATGCATATAATCCCTTTAGCAACACTGCTCTGTAAGTGTTTGTTTACTATATATTCAACCAATAATAAACAGATTTTAATGCCTGCTACATATGATATATGATTTATTATCTTATGATACATATTCTTTTACGACCAGCATCGTTTGCTAATACACGTTTTTCTCTGCAGCTTCAGTATTTGAATAATGCTGAAGTCCAAAATAAGGTTAAGACTTAATTACGAATAAAATACGTTTGAGAACATTGTCATTAAATTTCTTACGAAAGAAATTTATGCATGAAAAGACAATCAATGTAACTTGCTATACTCACTTGTGTATTAACTTAAGACCCTTAGGGTATAATAACTTTAGACAACTCGAAGCAAACTTTGAGGTCTTCATTAATGTAAAACATTTCGAATTATTATATCAAAAGCAATTTTCTACAGCCCAGCATCATGTATTGATTTTCATTCATAAAAAATAATTATTTATACCTTCTTGCTTGGGAAAAAATACACGATGAAAATGATTTTCATATTAAGATATCATTTCGTAACAATGCATATATAATTGAATACAATGTGTAACGAATATTTCTCCATAAAAATGATTTTTGGAAAAAATAGGTCAAATAAAAAAGCTTCCAGATGTTATCCTTTTAAAGATGTGACATCAATAAAGACCATCAAGCTATTGTTTTTGCTTATTGTTATGTTTTGAAATGCATAATTAATAACAGATCTGGTTCACCGTATTGCATGACAATCACATATAATAATTAAATTTTTCGATTAATTATCTCTACCTGGTCACAATTAAATAAAATCCTTAACCTCCATTCAAATAATTGATCACTATTTAACAACTATTTTAAAATGCATATCAATGAAAACTTTAACTTACGAAAATATTGTTGCTGAACCTTTTCATGTGGAAGTTAATTTTGAAGCATTAAAGTTATTCTACGAATTTGTCTAATTGAGGATAATTTGCCTAATTATTACGTTGCTTTGTTTGGAAAAAATGGCGTATAGTTTTATAAATATTCAGAAACGAAATTGTAAGTAATATAATCCCATGAACTATTAAACTTTCTGTAACCCGTTATATGAAAAAAATAATTATTTTTTATTTTGCATACCCTACTTTTATCACACTGAATTGCGTTAGAAATATTGACTTTATAAGAAAGGATAAAACTGAAATTATTTCCAAATAAATGTATGAAACAAAATATTCTTCTTTAACATGCAATTCATGAAACGTGCATTAAGAACAAAATTTAAAAGTTTGCTAATCGTTTTTCCAAATTATGCAAATCAACAAAGGAATTATGTTGCAATATATTTTTTAAAGACCAAATCATTTTCAATATCTTTGTAATACGACGCATTTTTCAAAACTTCTTTGACTTTCAAGGGAATTTTGAGAAAAGCAAATAAAAATAATTACGAGATTAAAACGACCCACTTAAATAAAATCACTCGCTCAATTAAGTGAACTGATTTATTTTAGGTATTTGTTTAAGTCACGAAATGAAAAACCAAAAGCTCTTTTATATAATGTCTAATAAATGGTATGTAAAAAAACTAATTTGTAAAATAGTTTCCTTAAAATATTGAGCGCTGAGTTTCCAAATATAATAACCTTCTTGTCAGCCACTTTAATTATTTAAATGTAAACCATGCAGTGCATTGTACTGGCACCATTAGGTATAATTTTATTAATAAATTTATGTCCTACTTTCAGTTTTATCAGAAAACTATTTTCGCTGTAAGTTTTCTATTCTTTTGCCAATTGTATTCTTTGCCTATAAATAGCGTATCTATAGCGATAGGCAATATATCTATCGCTATAGATAGGCAAAGAATAGGAATAGAATAGAATATATTTTGTATTCTTTTGTCTATTGTTGTAGGTTTTGTATTATTTTACCATTAACTGCTTAACAGCTCAGTTATTTCATTTGGTTCACACAATTTTGTTAAATTTCCATTTGGTAAAAACTATGTGTTTGTAGAAGTTCTGTGCAACCGAAATCTTCGCTTAGACCATTAATATCTATGAACCAGTTACTCTTGAATAGTCCTGCAAAAAGGTATCCTTTCTTTAAGCAGATAGCCTCCATGCGAATTACCATATTCAACTACACGAATGAACATGAAAGATTTATGCTTCTTTATTTCTGATGGTGAAGACATTTTTACAAGTATAAATCCTATGAAAGACGATCCGGTTATAATGATTTTTTATGTAATATCCACTTAAAAAGGCTTGTGTAATGTCCACTTAAAAGGGCATGTTCGAGTCATGAATCTGTATTCATAACATACAGGGTGGTCATAAAGAAACTTTGCCAACATCTGCACTTCTAGCGTCCGTTCCGGTTAACCGATCGAGATGAGATTGCAAGTGTAGTTATTCGGAGGTATGCGATCGAGATTCTGTGAATGCCAATACAGGGGTTACGGTTATAGTTGCAGAAACTCGAAAATGTCGAATGGCAAGGCCAACTTTTTCCGGTCGAAACATGTTCCACGTATGCGAAAACCCTAAATAGCGTTGGAACGGTACTGATATGTCCAAAAACTGGCGTGTTATGAATACCCCAAAAAAAAGAGTCCTGAAAACCAGCCAACGAAACACGATCTGGGCGCACGCCGAAAATTTGCATATGACAGAGACAAGACACCGATCAGTGATGACGGCGTGAGATGATGCGATCACCAAGATGCTGTTCAGGACCATTTAACAAACCTCGCTATATGTGGAGGAGCACCATCTCGCATCCAAACAATGTCATTGAGTGCATTCCGCCTACGTAATTCCGGTAGTAGTTTTCATCCCATTTTGATAATACAGTTTTATCAATTCACCGCGAACTTTATCAGGAAGAGTAATTTCGTCGCCATGTGAGAGTTCCCGAATGACGACTTCGCGTACCCGCCTGGTTTTTTATTGCATTCTTACATTGAATATCTGGCGATCGGCGTTCGGTGATTGGTATCTTACCTCTGTTATATGCAAATTTTCTGCGTGATCCCAGATCGTATTTCGTTGACCGGTTTTTCAGAACACTTTTTTGTGTATGCATAACACCTCCATTTTTGGAAATATCGGTACCGTTCCAACGCTATTTAGGGTTTTCGCATGCGCTGAACATTTTGCGACCGGAAAAAGTGGGTTTTCGTTCGAGTTTCTGTAACTATATATATTATAACTTTTTCTGTAACTATTTTCGAGTTTCTGTAACTATAACCGTAACCGTGTGCGTCCCTGTGTTGCCATTCACAGAATCTCGAGCGCATACCTCCGAATAACTATATTTGCAATCTCATCTCAATCAATTAACCGGAACGGACGCTAGAAGTGCAGATGTTGGCAAAGTTTCTTTATGACCACCCTGTATATTAAAGTTATGAAGCATGTATGTTGTATTACAACACACCCCATACACTTATTGCTAATGAGTCTTATATGACGTTAGCAGCAAGCATATGAAGTGAGTGCGTCTCTTACTGTTTCTGTAAAACTATAAGATTTTAGTGCGATCAAGGCAGACAAATTTCAAATTTTTGGATACTTTATTATTTATTAGACCTGACTAACATGAATACTTAGATGATGTACATAAAAACAGATGATCCGCATAAGATGAATTGTTATATAATGCTTGTTTAATACAGGAAGATAATTGTTTTTGTAGTGTAGTAGTTTGTAACTGTTTATTTTCCTTCCGGTGGTTAAAAACTTGCTATTCAGCCTTAAAAAAGTCGTACATGCCATATCTATAAAAGTTATATAAAATGTAAAACAAGTGATCTAATGTCTTGCCTTTTTCAAAGCAGGATATTTTAGCAGCATCTTAGTTAAAAAAGAGTTTGATGGCAGAGATATATTATTTTAGCTGCCCAGATGGTATAATGGTTAGGGGAACCTGACTGCCATACCAAAGGGCCCGCATTCGAAACCCGGGGAAGGCATGAATGTAAAATTGTCTGTCCCTTCATAGAAGGTAACGGTGGCCGCCTGTTAGTGTTTCCGCAATAAAATGGCCATCACTTCTGGCCTTAGGAGTGGTCAGTACCGTTATACGCAAGTGCTCGCCATTGGAAAAAGATATATTACTTTTTTGCTATCTGAAAAACGGAAAATGGTGTATTGCCTTCAATATTAGACAATATTTTTTTACATAAATACGCTTCTAAAACTCCCATTCGTCGTATTTGCACAGCCATCGAATAAGCACTTTAAGATAATTTATCACCTATCCTTTAGCTTTTACATTACAAAGAAACACATTTACTGAGATTTATCTAAATGTATGGCAGTTAAAACACATATGTATGTTTTTTCTAGAATATTTTCAATAAACTTATCAAGCTCGTATAATGTTTTTATTGTTTCGTAAAACACGAAATGATTTCATAATTATTATGAGGCCGTATCTGGGTAAGTGGAGTAAATGATAGCCGTGAATAATTTATGAAATCAATCTGCGTTTCGTATAGGTTTCGTTTACGGATTTTCAATGAATCTTATGGGCAGACCTAAAGACATCTTGCCCCACTACCACTGGAAAAAGAAATTGCCCAGTATAGTCTGCTTCTGAGAAGCAATAGCTATATTTTTTCTTCGAAATGTTGTTCAAGAACTTAATCATCTGAAATCGAAGATTAAGTTCTTGAAATTTAATTTATGTTTCGTAAGTTTCAGCATTTAAGTTGGTGAGGAAAGCTTATTAGATCAGAAGTATTCCTACTTCTGTTTCAGAAAATATATGATTTGTAACAATTTGTTTCTTCAATAACCAAACATCAACCATTACTTAAGTCGTAAAAGTAACAGCAATTACTTGGTACATCAGACACGGAAATACTAATGTACATCGATAAGTCACAAATAATTATTCATATGCAACTTATTGGATCTTGATAACACAAATATGCCACCATTTCGGCCTCCGCACAACCTTGAACAATCCCACCAATGGGAAACCCGTTCCAAAAACAGCAGCAGGAAAGAAATGGTTTTAGATAATTCATTGACACCCAGTTTTGTGAAATAGAACTGTCTCGTGCCATTCTCAAGTAAAACACAAGAAATATTTTAATAACTTCATAAAACGTAAATGTGTCTCA
>KK116908.1:73723-116189 GCA_000611955.2 Stegodyphus mimosarum
CTACTATTTTCTTTCTCAATCGTAATGATTGACCTTGGTACCTAGGCAATGGTTACACCATAGTTAACTAACAACTTAATTAAGCGATTTGTTACAGCGTGATGGAATTTAGCAGCATAATGCAAAAACTATTATTACCTTTGTTACTACATATGTGATCA
Organism: Stegodyphus mimosarum; assembly: GCA_000611955.2. NCBI lineage: Eukaryota > Metazoa > Arthropoda > Arachnida > Araneae > Eresidae > Stegodyphus > Stegodyphus mimosarum. The sequence goes on from KK116908.1 coordinate 73,885, forward strand.
TTTAAAATGAATTACAATTATTTTACATGAAAACACATCAAACTGCTTTCTTTTCATCTAAGGAAATATAATTACTGTAAGTTCCTAATTTTGAGTGGATTATTTGAGCTTGTACTTGAGTGAGGATTTTTTTCGTATACCATTTTGAAGAATATTGAAGACTCATTTTAAATGAGACGTCCAGAAATGAAATGTATAAATCTTAATGAGTGAAAGCGCCTTAATATCTATACTATTGATACCTGTGTGCGTCTGTCTGTCTGTTTGTTTGTGACAGGTGTTTGTGAAACTCAATTTGGCGGGGAGTTAAATTTAGAGAGCGGTACCCCCGCATTCCAAAAATTCGTGGGTGTCATCTTCGGGCGACATTAATCAATCGAGATATTAACTAAAAACTCTGAATATGTTAATTTTCGCTCTCATTTTTCCGAGTGGCAGCAGTCTCGCTCGCTAGAGACAAAAATCTGCTTTTTCCTTGCGACTGCTCGCTTTCAAATCATACAGTTTGTTAATACAAAATTTTGAAGTTTTACAAAATATGAAATAAAAATAGCGTTGACAAACATTAAGAATATTATTATTATATAAGGTCATAGTCTGATGTTGAAGAAAGCACGCGATTGCATGTGAAGTCATTATATATCGAACATTTTTCGTTAATGTCAGCATTTTAAATAAAGAGCTGCTGTTGGCAACCTTTTTGTTTTAGGTTAGTGTAATTGACACGATACGTTACTGCCACATTAATTCTTTTATTGATATTGAGAAAACATTGATATATTACATTAATTTCAAATCATAACATCATACGTATACGTATTAATCTGATATGTCAAAAGTTTTTGTTTCCTGGATTGGCAACAAAATAATTATTTACGAATTGGTTACTGCTTTGAAAGAATGAACTGATTTCCTTCATACTGGAACAATTTCATACATTTTCTTTTCAGGTGTACACAGAATTTATAAGTTTTACTTTGGCTGCAACCTGCTCATCTGACGAGTTTGCTAGCTAGTATACATTTATTCGTAATTTAATTAAAGTTAATCAGTTTTTACTTTGAAATCATCAATAATGCTAGCACGTACTTCCAAATGTCCATCTGCTTTATAGATCAACTAATTTTTTTTAATCATGCCATAAAATATAAATAATCATTAGAACTCCAATGTTATGCTTTTTTTTCCAGCGAATTGTACAAATGTATTTCATCACACCTACAGACTTCAGCCAAGTGATCTTGATCGAAGCTCCTTTTTTCCCCTTCACTCTTTTGTCTCTTGACAATCTGCGAATTCAGTACATTTGGAATGATGACACCATCCTTTAACTCTTCCGTTAGTAGCTCACTTTTATCTCCTTCAGTTCATTGAAAAATTTCGTTTTTCAAAAGGGTGATTAACCGATTATTTGAAGGAAGTCTTTCGTCTGTTTTCAATAACTCATAGCGCGCTGGTCATTCGATCATCAATATTGTCGCTGTCTTTGACAGAGTTTTGCATCTCTGCATCTGACCATAAGTTTCGTTAAGTTTCTTTGTGAAGTTGCATTATTTACATTTTCCCAAGCAATATGGGCTAAATTTAATTTTAAAGCCCTTTACGTTGTAACCACAGTTTAATCAAATTTATACAAATGAATTTCTCTATTTACATTTAAAGTTTTGAATATTTTCCAAATTCATAGATTAGTTCTAGGTTATTACATTTGGAGGAGGGTAATGGCATACTAATTTTTAAGAAAACGGGTACCGGTATCAGAAGAGGGTCTTTAGAAGTGCCCAAAAGTAGAACTTTAGAGCTTCTAAGAACGCCAAGGTTATAGAAATTATTTTAATAGTAATTAAATTTAAAACGGCTTATTTAGCTGAAAAGGAAAAGAAATGTAGGGAGTGACAGTCTGGATTTGTTTAGGTTCCAGAAACAACAAGTCTGACAATTCTTCCTGTCAGCGCGAAAATGGCAAAAAGCGAAATCGTCAATATATTGGATAGGCGTTACATCAAACTACAAATATCGGGGCCTTTCCAGTTCCAAAGGGGTAAGAGCATACCAAAATTCAGTTTAACAATGTCATTTGAGAGAATGACAGTACAATTATAAATGCAATTAAAACTTCAGAAATTCCAGTCCCTAATTTTGTCTAGAACTGAACTGCTCAAAGAAACGAAATATAGCCGTCTAAATCTAAACTGAAATTACGCGGACATTAGATCTAGGGTAAAGCTTAAGCCATGCCACTTGGTCTAAACCATGATGGCTGCCATTCTCTCTAAATTCGTTGTAACAAGATGGGGGGGGAACGGATTAATGCAGTAGTATTTAAGTGTGAACATTTTTTATTTTTAAATGATTATTTTAATGAATTTGATGATTCAGAATCAGAAGTGATAACAAATACCAGTCCGAGCATGAATAAATTTTCATAGAGCTGTTTCGGGTGCGTAATTTTAAGTTCCTAGAAGAATTCATCGCAATACTGAAAGCCTAGAGATTTTCGAAAGACGAACTGTAGAACATATTGCAGCACGAGAAAGATTCTATTAGAGGAGCCTTCCACAAGAAGCTTGCTCAAAAGATCCAATTATTACATGACATGCTAATCTGACACAAACATGTAATTTGAAATTCGTAGTGAAAGCCAAATATGTGCCTTAGCACTGATGTGGAACACTGTTTTCCACAACCTAAGCAGGTGCTTTCTGTAAGCAAAAAGGGCTTAATATTTTCTCATATTCAAGTGCTAAATACATTTAAGCTTATTTTATTTGTTTTTATATTTAAATGACAGGAAGACGGATATTTTAATAATAAAGTTTTTTATCACCATGTGCATGTGTAATTTTTATTATAACGAAATGAAAATATTATATTATTTATTGATACATATGTTGTTTATTAATGTTATCATAAGTCATAAAGTCGTAAATTAATAAATGAAAAACATGTCAATTTATATAGCTAATTGATTAATATTTAAATTACTGTATTAAATTAAATCACATCAGAATTATTACACTACACTCATATTCTGAAACGCCCAATATGTATAGCATGTAAAATTACATGCACGCATTGTTTTTCGTTTTTTGGTATAAATAATAATATATCTTTGGAATATATTTATTATATAAATTTAATCACAAAACTTTCAGCTATTTTTCTGACTTTCTTCTCTTAATAGTTTGTGTAAAAGAATATCACAGATTATAATGATCAGATTTTTAAACACGGAAACAAAAGGCCTGGATAAGAGGAACGAATGACTTATTCCTATGTGGATAGGAAGTATTGTGATGTCTTTACTTTTTAAAAATCGACAAATGACTGGAATCATCACTGAAGAATCTATCGCATACTTTTTATTTTAGGTCATTTATTTCTATGTATTGTGAATCCTTGAATGCAATTTTAATTTGTTTACTTTTACTTTTCAGCTCAACTGAGAGCAGATGCAGCAGCTCCTGTTTATATACCAACTGCTCCTCGGGCAGAACCTCTCACAGCGGCTGAAGATATTGATTCAGACGCGACACTACCCACCGTGACAGTCAGAGGGTTCCTCAACTTTAGGACGACAGTCGATGGGACAGTTATAGTCTTCACTCCTGCATCAGAGGCAGCTCAGGATCCCACCCCCGCATCCATTGCCTCTCAAGCGTCCAGCGCTGCCCCTGCGTCATCCATTAGCCCCAGAAACGATGAAATCCAGCATCTCACGTACACGAACAATGATCGTGAGAGCCAGAAGAGGACGGAATTGGAAAATGAAGCACACACGCCTGAAGATGACAGGCAGAATTTTAGGCAAAGGTCAGTATTTGCTCAAAAGTTGTATGCAGTGCCTATTATGTACTGCAAAGTTAACCGATATTGAAATCTCCGCTCTACTGTATTCTTTTCCGTTATCATGCATGCTGTCGTAAATTCTTTTAATGTTTAAATTTATGTATCTAAAAATGTTTTCATTTCAAATCATTTAAGTTGCGGAAAATGTGTTTTAGACAACTACACCACGAAGGCATGTGAAGAAGGCGGGAGAAATACCTTATATACTCCCCCTTTTAAAGGGCGACTGAGGTTTTGGGGGACCCAATCGCCAAATCCTGGTGGTGGAGAATCATCATCCACCACCGTTTTTAGTTCGGATGCCAGTGTAGAGACATTAGGTTATTTGGAAGTAGGAGATGTGAAAAAGGAGCAATGCCTTCGCCAGGAATCGAACCACGGGCCTCTCGGTTACGCGTCGAGCGTGCTGACCACTGCACCACAAAGGAATGCTAAAAAGGTGGAAGAAATACCTTATACTTCTCCTTTTAAAGGACGACTGGGGATTTGGAGCCCAACCGCCAAATCTGGTGGTGGAGAATCATCATCCAAAACTTTTTTTAGTTCGGGCGCTACTAGAGAGTTATTAGAATATTTTGTAGTAGGTGATGAGAAGAATGAGCAATGCCCTCGACGGAAATCGAACCACGCACCTCTCGAACACGCGTCGAGCGTGCTGATACCTACAACACGAAGGCATGCTAAGAAGAATGCGGGAGAAATACCTTATAAAGTTAATATTATCTGTTTTGTTTTGCCGATAATTTTTCTGTTATTTTAACTCAATTCCAATTCTTTTCTATAACGTTTTCATACCTGATAAGAGATTTTAGTAATTTGTGCTTAGATATCAATAATTTAAAATGTAATAATTTCATCGTTGATTTTAATCACTGAAAGTTTTCATACTTTTCAAATTTATTTCATTTTGCAAGTAGCAATCTTTTATCCCCATGGTATACGTATTCGGTCATTTGGTCTTCAAATTAAAGGCGTGTGGTATTGTGTTTCCGATATATTGTGTAGTAAACCTTAGTTTTTAAGACTGCTATAGGAAATCTAAGGCAAGCATTTCAGTTTTACCTGATAAATATTAGTTAAAATGTTTCTTAACTTTATGAATCAGTTTAATTTGTTCTTTGGGCTTCTTTATTTGTTCGCATCGATGATTAAACTAATCATAGGAGTGTTGAACAATATTCATGGAACTTGCGTAATCCAATTTTTACAGTAGCTTTCTTAGTCTGTCATTCAACACGGATATCTTTAAAAGAACAAAAACGAATAAAGCAACCAATAGAAAAGAACTGTTAGTAGTTTTGCTTAGTATAAATTGGAGCTTTTTTCCTGAAGTATATCGACAATATTGGAAGTTATTTTCAGCACGTTGAACCTATTTTCAAAAGTAAATTTGACAGTCAAAAACGAAGAAAATCACGGTCGTCGAATTTTACTATTTGTGGTTTGATTACTAAGTACGAAGATAATCCTTAATTTTCTTAAAAACAGATGATAATTTCTTAAAAACTGAAGGCGTTCAAAATCTTTTACATCATGGAACTAATTTAAATTTTAAAATACTTTTTTAAAAACGTAAAGTATTTTATCTAATAATCCAGCTCCTTATGAATGTTTCAGTGTTTTTATATAATTTAATTAAAATAATTACTGATTAAATATTATGTATTTAAATAAAGCCTTGTCAGTTTTGCATAAAATTACACAGTTTGCGAAATTAAAGATTCCAATATTTACCATGCGTAGAATTATCGTATTCCCTCTTGTGTTCTCATGTAGTGTAAATGGTTAGCATATCCAGCTAGGAATTTGCAGACTCGTGGTTCGAAACCGGCAGTGACACTGTGTATTTCTCACATTTCTCGACTGCAAAACTCCTAATAGATTCTTCAGAAGTGTTCGAGCTGAAACGTTGCGGGCGACGACTTGCTATCATCTAGATCCGGTCAACTGAGTCTTTTACCTGCTCTCGTAGTGTAATTCCTTAGGCCCAACCAGCAGTTGGATGTTCTGTGGGTAGAATCCCAGAGTGGAAGACATGAAAACTTGGATGATTTTTCAAATTTCCTGTACCTAAAATATCTAACATGTCTACAATCTAACGTGCAGTGAAATATGCATGTAGATGCAAAAAGAAGTGGACATAGACATTTGTATTGTACTTTCAACAACCAAGCAGCAATAAAACATATAGTGAATCATTTAATTCTGCAAAAAATTTGTCAAAATTAGCTTTCTTCCCTTCTTTGAGACTCCAAGATTAAAGTAATCAGCCAAAACTGTGGAAAATGAAGAATACAAAATTGAAGTTAGCCATTCTGATAAACGGGCCTATCGAGATATTTCCTTTTTTTTATCACAAGGCATAATTGCAAGGAATGATTACTTATCTAAACTCATGTATGTTTTGTATGTAGTCAGGGATAATATCCTCAAAAAATTAAAAGATGCCAATAAGTTCTGAGGTTTCTTTAATTGGAATAACCAGTTATTTTATATGTTGAATCTGTACTGTTACTTCTCTCTTTCCTTCTTCCCACCAGAATGCAAATGAGTTCGATTGTTTAAGGATTTGATATTATTAAGACAGAGCGTGCTTTGCTTCTTGAAGGCCACATTACTAGTTTTACTGTTCTATGATAAGAGTTCCTGTCTTTGACTTTGCCTTAATACTTCCCGAATTCACGCCGTTGAATCCGAGCCAACTTCCAAGCCGATTTGCTCGGTGTAGCCTTTGGCTATTCCTTATTTAAATTTAGATTAAGTTTAAATTTCTACTTTGAGTTTCTCGCCATAAATGCTGGCAGACGTGTAAGCACCATAAGTGCCTTTTATTTCTCTTATTAAATTTTAAATAAAGGATCTTTTATACCCTTCTCAAGTCTCATTAAATCTTACCTTTTGTTTTCGACTGAATTAATAATTCAGTGAAATGAGTTCCGGCAGAAATTTATATATTTATTTTTAATTAGTCATTTATTTTTCAATTTTCAATAATCATCTTATTGTAAACCATGGCTTTCATTTAAACACGAACTGTAACTTCATCCGTCTTAAAAATAGAGCATAATATAAGATTAAAGATTTCAGAGTCAAGAAAAATAATAATTAAATTCACCTTTTCAGAGAAAATTGAATACACGTGAAATTCCTAAAAAGCACTTTAATAATCGAAATTTTACTTCAATGCATTGTGATTCTGCAAGTTTGAGTATAATTAAATCTGATTATTCCAGATTATTCTCCAAAAACATTAAAATCATTAGCATTCGATTGCTGTCATAATTAATTCTAAATTACATTACTGACAATGAAATCAATGACTAGAATTTATTTCCTTATTCCTTAACTTTTGTGGGTTGCGCAAGCAAGTTCAAAACCTGTTTTAAAATTCCAGATCAGATTTATTTTTTTAAATAGGTAACCTTCTTAAAAGAACAACCAGAATAAATATGGGAATTTTTTATTCTGTCAATATATCTGTTTCAAATGAATTGTAGCTATTCGATTCAGCTGTCATTCGACTTTTATAATTTTTGCTTGAAGAAGAAAATATTTTTACATTAGAAACTTTAAGTTGACAGTTTGAAGCAAATGTACTTTATCAATTTTAAAATGTAATACACATTTTCATACTTTCTGCATAAGTATAAAAAAGAATTCAAACATTTTGTTAAATTTCATAATACACATTATTTTCAGTATCAGTTGAATATCTGCACTGAATCAAATCGCATTTGAAACATGTGAAACTTTATTCACTAATTTAAAGGATTATTTCCAAAAGGGTGTTAAGTTTTTTTAATTCTGATTCTTTAAGAAAGACGATTTTTTGATAAATAAAATTTCCATACTTAACTACGAAAGAACATCTTTTATAATATCGAATAATGATGCAGTTAAAAATTCTTTTTATGCATTTTAAAATCATTTAATCTTATTTTAAATAAAGCTAATGCCTTATTTGTTCAAGTGGTTTATCAAATAAAATGCTCGCTTCTTTTAAAAGTAATCAAAGCACATAAAATTCGCATGAACACATGCACATTTTTTACTTGTTTTACACTGCTTCTTGATTTGTTTTAAGAGTCACACGTGAAAGAATCAGTTTCACCTTGGCATGATAAAACGAATCAGAATACATTATCTTAATATTATCCTTAACACTACGTTTAACTATTTTCTCTTCTGAAAAAGGAATCCTTATTTATTTTTCAAACAAATAAATAAAATATTTTCCATTTTAAAATACTTTATTCCTTCTGATACTCGAGGAGATTTTGAATCTTAGGAAAATGATTAAAACAGTTCCTCATTTGAATATGCAATTTTCATTCTTTGTGTTGACACTTGCTACTTCTTCAAGCAGCATAATTTCCCGCTATGAATAAAGCGAATACCCTGATCTCATATTATCCTATAAAGGGTTTAAGCTGACATAAGCCGTTCTGAGATTAATCTTTATGCGGGGAAATCTGAAATTCCTGCCTATTTGTGATATTTAACTAGTTAAAATCAGTTTATACAGTATTTGTGGTAATTAAAGGCAGCGAAGTTGTATTTTATTGTATTTTCTTCCTCCTCACTGCATGCTTTCGTGGTGTAATTGGAAAGCAAGTCTGGCTAGCAGTAGGGCATTGCACATTGTCTCACTTTGCTTGCTTCAAAAATTCCAAATAACTCTACACAGTATAGGCGAAAGGATTAAAAACATTTTAGGCCTTTCGATTTTTTTTCATTTAGTTTTGGTTGGTTTTCGCTGTAGCAAAGTAAATACCGAGAAAATTTCTCCTAATAAGATGTTCCTCAGCTATCTGGTATTTTTTATGAAAGAAAGGAAATAATAAATATAATTATCGTTTTAATTTTTCTAATTTTATTCTTATAAATGTGGCTATTTCAAATGAGTGAGATTTCAATCCGAAAAACTGATCTCCAATGGAGATAAATCTTCTGAATGTCAATCACTGTTGTTTAAGACAGGTAAAATACCTAGGGAACGGACTGGTTATACGGTGGTTTTCAGACTTCCTTCTGTTTTATATATTTGTATAAAAAACAGAAGGGACATCTAGAAGAAATTGAGCCCTTAAGACATTCCTTCTTCAGTCAGACAGGTGTCATATATATTGTCGTGACGAAATAACTAATCAATATTTCAATAATTTCAATGTCCATTGTAGGATAATAATTTTTAAAAAAGTTAGTAATAGTGTTCATAATATATGAATACATTTTTATTTTGCAAACAAAACACACGTATAATACGAACATAGTCACTATATTAAGAATATGATCTAAAAAAAGAAAATTAGAATTCACATTTAGATTGATAAGGCATTGTTCTTAAGTCTGAGTATCTTGGCGTATGCATCAGCCATATGAGAAGAAATTATTTCACAAGGTTTAGTCAAAAATCTTTCCTTAGTCGAGAACGTTGGTCCATGCCACCACAAATCATTACGAAGATACTTAGGTTCGTCTCCATCTGATATCAAATCAGCTGGTTTATTATGAGTGCTAACATGGTATTACTCACGAATAGCACTCAGACTGCGAATAACAGACACTCTATTAGCAACAACTGTCTTTAGTTAATGAGGTTTTTTCTTAATCCACGCTAACACTATTGATAAATCAGTGAAATAATACAACTTGTCTGTGGGTAGTTGAATGGACTCTAATATCCTTTTCATTAGTTTTACCAACAAACCTACACCATAGAGTTCCAAACAAGAATGATAATTGGCTTCAAAGGTGAAACACGAGACTTGTTGTAGAAAAGTCTTTATGAACATCCATGGAAGATGTCATACATTTCACATGAATTGTAACACCCTAGGCTATCTGACTAGTATCGCGGAATCCTATTACTTCTATTTGCTGTACTCCATTGGTTAGAACACATCTAGGGATGCTATAATCGTTAACTACTCTGAGAGTGTGCAGAAATGCCTTCCATTCTTCAAAATCATTTTTAGGAAGAGGTGTACCCCAATTTATTTTTAAGAGCCAAAGTTTTTGTAGGAATATTTTATCCTTTGTCATAACAAGTCCAATTAAACCTAATGGAACAGAGAGGCGACCTGTTGCTGATAAGACATATGTTTTGACATTTCATTCTAATTGACATTTTCAGAATTTTGAAATTTCAAAGAACAATTCGGACCCTAGTAACAAGTGTATTTTATTAGGAGTGCCAGATTGGAGATCAGCTAATTGACTATTAATGGAAATATTTAATGACTGCGTTTCTAAACTCTGATGGGGTTATAGTAATAATTTTAGAAATAACGAAACAGTTAATTGATCTTACATACGTTAAATCCTTACTCGAAATCTATATGTCTACTTCATGATTGATATTTATAACGTTATCATTTATTCCGTATATGGATGCATAAATTCTTTCTTTCTTTACATTTAACAAATCGACAACTCTTTCTTTTAGAAAACAGGACATACTGCCGTTATCAAGGATAACGCGAATTATAATTCTTTTCCCTTCTGAATTACAAACACACACTATTGCAATCGCTAATAGCACATTTTTTTCTCGTGTCAAAAGATAATTTTTTATGTGAACCACCTGCATTCTTATTTTAATATAATTTGTAATTTCGTCAATGTTTCCCTTTTTGTTTTGTCAACTGATGATTGATGGCGCTGTTGCTGAATAGGAGATGAATTAAAGAATGATATTTTTTAATGTGACCTTAGAATTATATTTTGCGATTAAATGATCCTTACTTTACAGTTTAAACACAATTTATTGTTATTAACAATTTCATATCTTTGATTTGGATTTGATTTTAAAAAATGAGTTACATTTATGTAGCGGATCATTATTATTTTTTCACATCACACAAGGCGGAGCACTATCGGTTTTAATCATCAGAGCCTTTGATTTTCAACATTTTTCTAAGCATATTTCACTTTATTGCTGTTAATGTCATCTAATAACTGACATCTGTTCTCTAAAAACAAATTATTTCATTACACTTTGGAGCTTATGTAGCATTAATGCTTGGTTCAATTTTTTTACGAGTTTCGTTTGAAGTACAATATTTAATAACAGAATGTCCAATAAATTACTTTTGTCATACTTAAAAATATTTAAAGCCCTTACGCTTTTAGCAACATATACATAGATCATCCCCCTTCGACGTTTAGAAAGTTAAATTACGTAAATCCATTATTGACTTTGTGTCTCAATCAAGATTCTTTTATTGCCATAACTATCTTGAAAACATTTAAACAGAGAACTAAATGTATCATCGACAGTTTTAAGTTATTTTGCTACATCAATTAACGTAGCCTTTAAATAGCAGAACTTCTGAACTTCTGTTAACTGAATATTACTAGCAATAACGTTTTTGCATTTAAAATGATTACATTCGATATATTTTCCAGAAAATTTAGGAACAGGTAATTCTGGAAAACGTGTTTCTACCTTAAAACCAACTTTACTACACTCACTTTCATATTCAGAATGTACAGTAGATGACGAATTTCCAAAATTCTTACCTCCAAAATTTCCGTTCTTTTTTCTAATTCGGCGATTTCTGCAACGATAGTTGTGACATTTTCTTTTTCATCAACATTTTCGAAATAAATATCACTTAAGTTTCTAATGTCCATCTGAATAATCTGAAGCAATCTATTCTTTATTTGAATTTCGTTTTTATTTGCACTACCATTATATTTTTTAACTAGTACGTTTTCTAATCGAATTAGTTTCGCTTTTAACGCTGTTTTATTTCTACCCAATGCCAGTACCGAAGGGTCAGTGTACTATGTTTTTATAATTCTTAACTGAGTGGACTGTATAATAAAGAGCACTAATATTTTATTAACTGTAATTACTACATGCAATACTACTATCTGTTGCTTTAGGCGAAACTAGTTGCCAAGAAATTCTAGCTTTCTTCAATAGGTGACGCTGTATTCTAACTTAATACCGATTACAGATGGAGGAAATCGTGATTTATCCAAAGAATAATTTCTACGGTGATGTTTTATTATGTTACAATAAAACACTGCAGCATAGTTAAAATTCATTGCAGCCACAAAATCTCACTTTTTTACTGCAATGAGGAAACAAAAGGAAAAAATTCTTTCAAACTGGACATCACTGGGTTAACAAAATCATAAAACTCTCAACCAGACGTTCACTGACCCACCAATCCAGTTCAACACGAACTTTTATTGCTAATGTATAACTTATAAATGACAAAAACTCAGCTGCACCGAGCAATAAAATAAAAGTTAGTATAAAGAAATAAACAATATGCGTCTACTTGTTTGTAAGCAAGCATCCGAGAAAACGGTGGCCAGTGAACATGAAACGTTAGATGTTGTCTATAAATAGTTTTTTTTTATGCTCTTCTGATGCAAAACTAAAATGAGCGTACGATACGTGTGAAATATATGTTGTTTAAACCGCTTATTGCATTTAATTCACTCAGCAATAAGTTAAAATACATTAGTATTTTACTACTGCATTAAACTTTAACTATTAATCTAAGTAAGGAAGCAAGAATTATATTTTGACAATGCGGACATCAATGCACGTTTTAAAAAACGCCCCTAGAAATTTTGATTTTTGCACGGCAACTGTTAATTATTTTATTCTAATTAGTATTTAATTAATATTTTTTCTAATACTTTTTTGGGCCAATCAGCGGCCGAGCGGTAAAAGCCGCTGAACCCTGGTAGTTTGGTCCGGGGCTCGAGCCTCGGCGAATGGCTGCATGGGTGTTTTCGTGGTTTTCTCCATGTGTAACGTGTATAAAGCCAGTTTCCCTTAAAATGACCACCACGGGGCATCCCTCCCTTTCCGTGTAGCGCCTAAGGGTGGAGCATATAATAAGTGAAAAAAAAATAAACTTTTGCATTTGCTAGTTACTGAGTAATATAAATGTTGTAGAATGTTATAATTTAAAACTTAAATGGTAATAATTTAAATGTTACTATATTATTGAGTAATGTTATTACTTAAAATATTCGTAAATTCTGGGGAAAAAGGGATTTTCAATTATATAAAATGAAACCATTAATTTGAACTAATTGTATTCGAAGATTATAAACTATGCATAATTATTTGATTAAAAAAAACCTTCGCTAGTCTACTTTGTAGAACTTTTTGAAACCAGTCCGTAGGTTCTTTGAGAAACTGAACATTTTATTTAAAATAACACTTAAAAAAATTGTAGATTTTATTTAAGGACAAAGATTAAACGTTATAGTATCCTAAAATGGAAGAAAATATTTACATTTTTTTCGATTAGAGTTGCTGATTGTTGAAAGCATTTCAAGCCAGATTATTTGCATGTGCGATGCAATCGTTTTAAACTTTCAGTAGTTTTAAATAAGACACACAACTAACCTTATGCTGGGGTAAATTTTGAAACTCTACTTATTTCGAACTTGACCAAACATATAGGTCCTTCTTCTACAGAAGTAAAAAATAAGTATTTTCAAATCTCAGTTCAGGACAGAACTATGCATTAAGTGCAGATAAATAACTGATTGAAGTGTTCAGAAATTTATTTCTTAGATGGCGTACTGTACTAAATATTTTTCGCTTGAAAAAGGAGAACGTTTGTCCGACAGCCCTTGAAGTCAGTACTGTTTCATTCAAAATCTACGTCAACGTTGCTTGAATTTTTGACTAATTTTAAATTTTAATTTTCGTGTTCTTCTTCTTATCTGATATTTAGCTATTGCTGATTTTTATTTAAACAGAATTTGAAAACTCTAAACGCGACTTACATTCGTAACTAATATATTTTTCTTTCATAGACTCACACGTTATTAGTCTACAATCGGGCATTGGCTACAACGTTTTTTCTTTGAAATATATTTTATTAGAGTGTTCTCATGTTTACGAACATAAAACTGAAAAACTAGTTCTATAAATGCATTAAATTGTCTGAAATGCAGAAGAGGCCACTTTGCAATATACAGCAGACGATAGTATGAGAAAACTAATTTTGAAAATTAGATTTATTTTTTTAAATAACATAAATGGCGAAGTTTTATGTTTAGATGTTGTTTCTATTTACAAAACAATACTACATGCAGTTCATTGTAATTTTTTAACCTTGTTTAATAAATCACGTATTAAATTAATAACTTGCTCTAATACTGCTGAATTTTAAGAAAGATTAGAAAATTAAATTTTCTATTGTTGTGACTTATCTCATTTCTATGACAGCAACATCACATCAAATCCACTAATTTTATTATCGTCAAGTATCAAAGGTTGGGCTTGTATTTGACATTTTAGGTGCGAATTAACCCAACTGCGTTCCAGTTTTGAAGACGTATCCGTGAGAAGAGATCCGAAAGTCTCCCACTCCTTTTCCTATTCCAACAACCTCCCAAGAAAACCTTTTTTTTATGCGAGATAGTATTCTAAGTGCCGTAGACGTACAAACATCTCACCACCTCGTCCGAGATTCGAATCAAGCTTTTTAAATTATTATTAGCCCATAAAAATTATTTTTCAGTTATAAAAATAAATTAAATTATGCAATTTTTTTTAATTATAAGCCCTTCAGATTTTTTAAATTTACTTCTATATTTTTTTTCTGATTCATAAATCAAATCCCAAGTCTACATTATGTTACATTCACATTTTTTTATGTTTTTATAGGTACCTATACTTGTAAATGCAAATCTTACTAATTTACTACTTAAATATAGGTAGTACGACAATATAGGTAATGCTTGTTGCATACATTACAAATAATACAAGCAGCATGCGTTACAAATAATGTGAATGCCTTTATAAACTTCACTGCTGTTATTCTCTTAATTATATTAATACTTTTTAAGCAATATGAATTAACTCAAGAAGATCGAAGCTAAGATAGTACTGCTGTCATATTCTTAATTTTTAACCTACTGAAGACTAAGAATACAAAGCCTACATAAAATATAATTTTTGAGACCATACCTTTTGGTATCTACATGACTAGTGTTGACCAAACTCATATGTATAAACCGCCTTATAACATTATTGTCAGTTACAATACCGGTAGTCACATAAACATTATTTGGTAAGACCTCTGTTATCATTTATTTCGAACTGCTGTATATAACTGTTTTGTCATAACATTGTATTTAATTGTATTTACGAATATATACTTAGCTAGTATTTTCTCACCATCATTTGTGCCCTTGAGTAATAGTGCTGTTGAGCATGGCTATTTTTATGTATTTCTGAACATTATTAGGGCATAATTTTTTAATATTATTACCACTGATATAGCACCGATGATTAAGGTATATATTAACGAACGGAGCTGTCCTCATCTGTAAAGGAATTGTGAATATTCTTGATAGCGCAAGCTCACATAGGTGCTGCTGATTATTAATGCTGTGTACATTAGCAATATTTCTTCTGTTTTATTATTTGTCGAATGTATTTCAATAACAATTGAACGTTTTCATGTCTCCCATTTTGACCCCGAAAGCACGTACTCAGACGGCTGGAAATAGAATCTCTATCAACTATTAAATGGCTGATAAGATACTACCCAATGGTTCAGCTGCGGCGTAAAAGTATACTTTCGACACACACAAAAAAAAGAACAATTCTAATATTGACGAAATTCAACTTTCATTTTTCATGTCTCGAAACGTGACTTAGTATATATATTAGATTTATGTACAACATTGCTCTAACATAGGTATTTGGGCACAAAATCAGACTTTCTCGGAAATAACATACCGACGTTTTTTCCATATTTCGACTCTACGACTTGAATTATGCCTAAATATTGAATTTTGCAAAATTTGGTGAGAGACCTTTTTCAATTTGCGCCAAGAATAATTAACTGGACGAAATTTTTAATTTATAGCAACCTATTTTCCTTTCCTTTTTTTTCATTATGTACGAATGGAAAAAAAGGTGCGTCGTTCATTCTTTCTAATTTTAACGGAGTGCGTACGCCACATTTGGCGTTATTATCGCATAACAAATATGCCAAATTTCTAAACACGCCAATATAGAAATTCACATACATATTTGGAAAATTTGAATAAAAAAGCTCTATTTTTTGCGGGTATGCGTAGAAATAAATCTACTTTAAGGTGGTGTAAAAATATTATAGGTTATAAATAAAAAATGTTTTCGAAAAATGTGTAAAAATTACTAAAAAATGCGAATTTAAAAAACAAATAAAAAAATATCTGCGAATTTTATTTGGATTTAACCTAAACTTTGATTTGTGAAAACAATGAAGCAAATAAGTTTAATAAAAGTGTGATATTAATAAATATATACCAAATTCAATCAACATCAACACTGAGGAGCAAATATTTTGCGAGCTAATTTTTTAAAAACTACTCTTACGATTTTTTCAAAGCTCGGCACTTTGGCATAATTTGAGTTGTGCAATCAAAATATGAGGAAAAAATTAGGCAAATCATTTCAGTAAAAAAATCGATTTTGGTTCAGAATATCTATTTTAGAACAACGCTACATATAAATCTAATATACATCCTAAGTAGCGCTTTCGAGACATGAAAAACGCAAGTTACATTTCGTAAGCCAGTAAAACAGGATATATATAGAACTGTCTAATTTTTGTGTGTGTGTGCAAGGTGTACCTAAATAATCACCAAAAGTTGGATATCTGCCCGGGATTAGATATGTGCCTGGGACTCGATTGTTCCAATAAAATAATAGCAAGATACTAGCCAGACATGAACTGTTAACTAATTTATCATTTTGTTTGGAATGCTACAAACATTCTTGTCACCTGCCGCTTAATTAATTCACTGGTTAAATTCAGCCACTTATTACATTCAGATGTTCAGGAACCAAAGCGTATACATACTAATCAATAGAAATATCGCTGCTAATTGAACTCACTTTTGTTGTTTATTAAACTCAGATTGGGAAAAGACTGGTTCTTCAGTGCCAGAATATCCTACTTGTACCTAACAAAACTTTTCATAGTTCATCCATTTAACGTTCATCCACTGCGGCCTTTATCATTCAGATATGCAGTGCTTCAATAAAAGTGTGTTTGACCGAAATTTCTTACCTTCCGTACCCTGTATCCATGGTATATTGTTTTCAGAACTTTGTACTCGCACTGGACTTCAGAGCGATAGAATTTCCGTGCCTTAAGATTAATAAAAATAATTCTTTAGAGGCATTGTAAATGAGTGAGGGTTGCTTCTCTAATACGAGGTAATAGGCCTGCAACTTCTGTATCCCGTCTTTTAACCCTTCAAAATCCTCCGCTTGGAATTGATACATTCATAGAGAGTTAGAAAAAAGTTCATGAAATGATTCTCTGCGTTACCGTACATTAAGAGTCTTTGAATGAAATGTAAGTTGTAAGCGTAAACTGAAAAAAATCAATAAAAGCATTGGCGATCCTTGTAATCATGAAGTGGAACATCGACTAAACAAACGAAAAGCAATCTTTTTGCTAGCTAGAAACGTAAATTTTGAAATTGAATAAATCCCTGGAAAAAGCAGTTTTGTGCGTGTGTTGCGCTTAAATTGTAATTTGTTGAAATGTCAAGCGAAAGGACTTAAGGCTGAAAGAAAATGCATATATTTTAAAAAAGTTTTGCAAATTGTTCTTAGTAATTGCAGCCATGGAAAAACAGCATTTATGCTGGGAAAAATTTACTTAAACAAGGAATTATAATTAATGAAGAACTAATAAAAGGATGCTATTTAGAAATATAGCAGTGACATGGCATCATCAATGTAATCTAGAAAGACACCGCAAATGTTAAGAAAAATCTTGAAGTTAAAGGTGCTGAAGATAAAAAGCTATCAGAAATTTTAATATATTTGAGAAAGGAATGGAAACACTATTGTTGAACAAAAATATTAAATAAATACAGAAAGCATGGTTGCTTTTAAATCTAAAATTTCGTCAAGAACGCAATTATAAAAAATTTCAAAATGAATTTCAAAATTGCATAAATAGTTTAATTTCAGTATCAATTTTTGATTGCTATTTTATGACCAATTAATGAATTAATTGTTAGTTAACATTTCATTTCAAAATTTAAAACTGATATCACTATTTGACACATAAATCGCCGTTTATTAAACTCATCTGCTTAATAAACTTTAATAGGATGGAACGAAAGTGATTTTAGTATTCGGGGCGGGGCACTTTAAATATTGTAGTGTTACAATGCATTCAATGCAACTTTGAATGACAATTATTGCAACTATCCTGTTATGATTAAGCTCCAGTATTGTTTCTGAACCGATACAAATAATTAGTTGCGAATGCAAACCCTTGAATTTCCTTATTTACCTTCACGTTTGACATTTAAATTAATGAATTAATAATCTGATAAAAATCGTTGTTTTCAAATGAAGCAAAACTTTCAGAGGAGAAAATTAATAATGCTATAATCTGAACACTTAAGGAATGTTTACGAAAACTTATCATGTCTAAATACTGATTGTTTAATGATTCACGCTATGTCTGTGCTAGAGTTCAGCTCCAAGCTGTTGTAATTGCTGTATTTTAAGGCAATGCTTCAACTTTTTAAGTAACTGACTCATCTGACCTGGTTATTTTAGCCTGGTTATTTCTTTCCATGCTTTTGAAGTAAGTGAGCCACATCCATAAAATATGAAAATGAAAAAGTCATGTCAATTTTGGTCTTTAACAATTGATTAATAACGCAAGAAATAAACAAAACATTTCTTTTTAGGCATCTGAAGCCGGGTTTCAGTGAACTGGGTACCACTCCTCACTCTCCAAGAAATGATGAGCCGGAGCAGAATTTACAGAAACCTGGATCCACACCTGCACTGCCTCAGTACCCCACAGGCCTGGTCACAGTTCTGGGTGGAACGCACGTCAAAGATGGAGCCACAACCGTCTTCGAAACCAAAGTCATCGGAACTTACATCGAAGGAAAGTACGCTCAAATTTTGCAAAGTACATCCCAGATCATCTTTCCTGCAAAGCCTGAAGATTTATCTACTCCGAAGCCCAGTCCAACAAAGCCCATCTTTCAAAAATCCGCAACTGTAGCTGTTACAAGTAGTCGTCCTGTTCCAAGCAAGCCAAATAAGATCCTTGGAGAACAGCAGTCAAGTAGATATAGGCCCACTGTTGGAGGAGTTACAAAGGAATACAAATCTACGACACCTGACAGGTAAAGTATTGAAGAGTGATTAATATAGGTAAAGTAAGTGAATCTGTTAAATAATATAGTTTTCAACTATATTTTGATATTAATTTTGACAGAAAAATAATATAGATGTATTTCCACGAATATATAATATCTTCTCCTTGGGACTTTACATTATCTAGTAACGTTACCAAAATTTTATGTGAAAATTAATATCACTATACCGTAGAAAACCATTATTTAGCAAATTTAATTACTGAAGTTCCTTTTTTGGCACAGTTACACAGTGATGATGATCGATCATGGGATTTTACAATTTTACTGTTGGCCATCCTGATTTCTACATATGAAATGGGATACCCTCTTCTCCTTATGTTATATAGAAATATTTTATTTATTTATATTAAATTATGCAAAAAATGAAAATCAAATTTACATACTTAAAAATATGCAACAAAAATTTAAAATCAAGTTTAAATTGGAGCACTTATTTGTTATAGGTAATATATGTATATGAAAAGCATGTTGAATGTATTCATTGATAAAAAATCTCGAATGAATAAAAATAAAGCAGAAAGATTTTTTTGCTTAAAATGTTTCAGATTTTGAATATCGTTCTGTGAATGGTTACTTCGGTATGATATCTGTATCGACAGAAATTGCACATTATAAACACTCAAAACAATCTGCAGACTAATCTGTTTCTAGAAGGAGAATGTATTGAACAAGATAATGTATTAGTGATTTTCACGTTATGGGCTTTCGATTTAATCCCAGTTACAGCATCATACGATTTAATTTTTAATTTCTCATAAGAGAAAATGATATGAATTTAAAAGTTCTCTGAGTTATTCTGAGATATGTATCAGCATTAATAATATTACACTGCTTAGTCGAAAGATACTCATTTTTAAACTGGCGACTTAGTTTACATAAAGCTTTCTTCGCTCTCATTCTGTTTAAGCTAACAGTAATCTTATTAGACAATACTCGGTGAGTCAGTTTTGCTCAGATTATTGCCATTGTATAGAGAACTTGCCGTAAATTGTCAAACACTTTTCTAGCTCATTGTGTTTCTCAAGGGAATTTAATTCCGCGAATTTATTATTTGATGCTAAACAAAACTACAATAAAAAATAATAATACCTTCCCCTCATCTTGTCTAAGATTTTCATCTTGTAATATTTCTCCTTATAATCAGAAAATTCATTTGTAGTTAGCTATTCTACTTTTTCAAGTATAAAAGTGTAAAATAATTGAATTTGAACAATTCCTCTAATGAAACAGAGCCTTTTCCTTTTGTCATATTGTAACTCGCTTTGTTCCCAAACGGTTTCTCAATTTCGTCCCCAAACAATACGCTATTGTCTGTACACCTTGCTCTTCTATCTCCAAAATCTCACAATGCTAAATGTCCTTTTTAAAAACAATATTCGTTTCCGTGTTTTGTGTATTATTTTTTATAATTTGAGTGGGAAATTCTGTCCACAGTGGATACTATGTCCAAAGTTTTCAAAGTGGATAGGGGTACAGAACTTTACTTATACGTAGATTCTACTAAAGATTCTATACTACTTCTTCTATATTCTCTCTCTCTTTATATATATATATATATATATACAATCTGAAATTATTTTCCTAATATATATTCAGTAGTGTTAAACAAAACATTACACGCAAATGCGAGTAGGAAGTTGACACTCCTAATGTTATATGTTATGTGATTTCAACGAAATCAATATCCCTGTACCTCATCTTAATTATTTTCTTTAAAACATAGTGCTTTAACAAGCCTCTCAAATAATTTTGATTGACGTTTTGTAGATTGTTATTCGTTCAGAAAGCGGAAAGTTCATTCATTGTCATGGCAATAAACGTCTAACTTGTCAAAGAAAATACTATTATTTTGGTAATTAATCTTAAATATAGAATTCAGAGGTAAATCAAAAGATACCACACCCCAGTTTTAGTAAAGTTGCTCCTGAAATTCTATTTTTCTGCTAAAGTTATTCACCCTAATGAGTTGTGAAAGAAGAGTTATATTGCAATAGTGACGCAAGTTATCTGTAAAGAAGTCACATTCAGAAATCATATGTGGCTGCATAATACTTTGAACTTCATAACTTTCTATGAATGCATCTACTAGCCTCCGGTGATCCACATTACCTTCCATCAAAGCTAACTGAGGCCAAATGCTGCTCTGAATAGTCCTTCACAGGAATCCAAGGTATTATTCCTCATTTTAGAACCGTCTCCTCATTTTAGAACCGTCAAGACGGGTACTTTTATTTAGGTACTTATGATCACGTTTTCTGCTCGCCACCATAACAGCTACTTTTTATAATGTTAAAAGGAAGGTTTTCTGCTACTGGTTTCCATCAGACCTTAAAAGGAGACTTATCATATTTAAAATGTAATCCTTTTTACTTTTGACAAAAAAGCTCAGCCCAGAATCCTTTGATTTAAATCTGGTATTATCTTACATGCGCTTTAATGAGAAAGGATGAATGAGGCATACCTATTTCACTTTCTTGTATTAACAGTTCTTTATTTTCTTATTTCATCAAAAAAAAAGTTAAAGAAACAATGCATTCAGAGATTTATCTGACTGTTGACTCTAAATTCTGGATAGCAGCTGGAGTCATCTAACAGATCTATCCACTTATGACTTTTTAAGCCCACGTTTTAACTTAGTGACTACCCTTATTTTCTATAATATTATTTCTAAAGATTAGATATAATTTACCTCGTAACATTCAACAGCTACCTGTAAGAAGGATTAGAATTATTTTTCTAAACCTACTTAAAGAGGCTTCTAAGAGTTATTTTGGTATCCTGTCAAACAACCCAAGACGAAATAGCTCCGACAAAGTAGCCCATGACAGAACAGCTTATAACAAAATAGCCCACATCAAAGGCTTCTAAACTAGGTTCCACTATCAGTTTTAAATTTTTAGTATCTAAACATATGCAGGCGCTATAAAAATCTGTCACAGATTATGCATAAATCAGTGGTTACTTCTTGCCCATAGATGCATTATAAAACTTATACACATTCAAATCTGGTGTCTAAACATATTTACATATGCAAGCTTATTAAAAAATCTTTCACAATCATTAATAGGGTAGTAGGATCATGTAGTGTGTAATAATTTTCGTATACTAGTCACCGCGACATACAGAAGTATTGATATGCTCTGGCCTAGATTCTAAATTATAATTTACAGATATATTAATTATAATATAATTTACAGAAGATTTACATGTTTTGCGTAAAAATATATCTAAGCATCGTAATGATCCACTGATCTTGAAATATTTGTGCCAATAAGCACCGATTGTTTTTAACCGGTCGTACCTGCGTTTAGAAAAATACGTTATATTTTCTCGTTCCTCTCCGCATGCCTTCGTGGTGTACTTGAAGCATATTCGATTCGTATGTGAGAGGTCCGGAGTTTGAATCCCGGCGGTAATGTTAGTGTAAAGACGCTGTAAAATATAGAAAGTACTTTTATTTGTCTTTAGATAATAAAGCTGATGTGAATTTTGTCAAATTATATAAAAAGTCGACATTTTGTGAAGAGCCAGTTTGTCGCTGGCTTCTTTGTCAGGGCTGTTTTTTCATGGGTTATTTTGGCGGGTCAAGCGTTATTCCATATACAATCGGTAAGCTTTGTCAGTCTTCTTGAACGCAAGAACTGGGTAATGTTATATTTTTACCTCATATAGCTGAAATAATTTTAATTGATTGCTTAAACGAAAACTACTCATTGTTTTTGCAAAATAGTTTTAATTTCACCTTTCATTGCTAAAAAAGCAATAGGGTAAAGCTTTTGAACCAGTTTTATTCGTGATCGTATTTTGATATATTTTCTTTCGATTCTCTTTGGCACTTTTTAGAACTTAACAGTTGTTTTGGGAGCTATGACACTATGAAATTATTATTGCGACCTTCCAAAAATTACACGACATTCCGAAACGCTATTTTTTTTTTCTTTCTTTCTGGATAAAAGTTTTTTTACAAATTACTGAAATTTGAAAGCTTTATCATTAATGCAAAGTCAAACATTTTCGTTCCTTAATTACACTAAGAATGATAAGATATATATTGCTACTTTTAAACTACGATTAACAAATCTGTGAATCTATTAAAACATAACATAAAACTGACTATTAGCAGAAAGAATTTTATGGATTAAAATGCAATTCGTTTTAAGCTTTCATGTTGCCTAATAAGGTTACGTTCTGGCTTTGTTTGCAATAAATCTGCTAAACTTTTCATAGGCGTGTAAGTATTGGTGCTTATTAATGCGCCTGTTGCAAAATTTGATTTTACTAGCACATACATGAAATCAAGCACATTAATTATTTCAAACTACTATATTTAATAATTAGTTTTGTTGAAATTTGAGATTTCATTTTATTTTTTATTTATTTTGTTTTATATTTAATTTAATTTAACTTTTATTTATTTAACGATATTAGTGATACCTTTTACTAAATTTGGGATTTTTTATATCCGTGTTTATTAATACTATCAAAAATTTTGAAATATTGCTCTTCTTAAAATTTATGATACCTGCATATGAATAACAGAGAAATATTTTGAATTTCAGTTATCTGTATTATAAAACATAATATTTCTACTATAGTAAGCAAGCGGAAAGACGAACGGACGAGCCATTGAATGCCAACACAGTTCTCCAATCATCTTTCAAACTCCCAGATGGTCTTCCTAATCGGCAATCCATCCGGCCAACTCAGTCTCTGGAAAAGACTCTTTCACGGTCATCGTACACACTTTCTAGACGCTTCAGACCCACTCTTGCTACAGATGTTCCTCCTGAAGACGAGAACACGGTACCAGAGTCTCAAAATACGAGAAGACTGCCACCTAGATTCCGTTATGTGCTGCCTAGAAGGAATACACCTACTGTAAGTTCTTTTGAATTTTCATTCATCGTTTTGAAACAATAATACAGCAAGACGAAGTTCATAAACATTCTTTAGCACTGCGATCCACAATCATTAATAAGAAATTATATTTATATGCAAACTATGATAGAATATAATGTATCTTAACTCAGTAAAAATATGTTAGTTGCAAAATTAGGCCTTCAGTGAAGATGATTTATGAAATTTATTTATTTATTCTTGATGCTCTTTCTATTGCTGTAAAAGCTGCTTTTCTTGCTTATTTTCGCCTATCCAAGCAGTTGTAAAGCATAGCAGACTTGGTTATAAGAGAACGTAAACTTAGATAAAATCAATTTCTCTTTCTTTACATCTTAATTGCAATGCTTTTCTTAATTCATTTAATAAAGAAAATACTTAAAACGTTTAACTTGCGCAGTTCGCTATAATAAAATGGAGAAAAGCACACATTTTTTTTAAACTGGATTTTATTGATAACTTGTAATTTTTATGGAAAAAAGTTAATGATAGTAAGAAATTTTAAATCTTATTTTTAATAAAATTTTAGTAACGTTATATAAATACTTAAAAAAAAAACCACTCTTCGAAGAAGAGAATTTTCTAAGCAAAGTTTACAATCTGAACAATATTCTCATCTTTCTTAGTAAAGAGGAAAAAATCTGCACCTTTTCTCTTCTTTTTCGTCTGCTTTGCACTGTCTTTAGATAAAAGCAACGACAATGAGTTGCTATCAATTTAGGAGAATTAAGTCAGCTAAATCCTGACTATGCTAAAAGTATACACGTTGCTTCTAACAAGTTGCTCACTAACGGCTGAATAAAAAAAATCAAATAACAATAGTAGCTTGTGCTAGATTACTAGATACTGTTCCCACCGGTTGAAAGGACGTGAGATTTTTGTGGCTTCTACCCATATTTAACGTAATTGGGCCAGTTTTCTTTTAAAAAATCTTTCGTAAGGCTTCCTTCCTTTTAGCCTGATAGACTTAGTGTGATTTGCCATACTAAAATTATTTATTCTCTAAAAGATGGACCACCTCATGCTTAAACTTACTGTATGGTTTTCATTGAATTCGTGTAAAACTTTGTAGTTTGTACCATTGTCTCGACACAGCAACGTTCTTCAAAGCGCCTTTATTAAAACGCAAATTACAAATTATCAGACTTTTTACTTCCTTGTACGAAGTAAAAAGGAAGTATTGTAACAGCGAAAATTTTCGGGTATCATATTTCAATGAAAATATCCATTTTGACAGCCCTCGAATGCATTTTAACAATGTTTTTGCGTGACATCTGTACGTAAGGAATGAATAAAAGATTCGTTTTCCTCCAAAAACTTATAAAACTGATCTAAAATGAATTCTGAGGAGATTTCGTTGTGGCGTCTGTGCATATGTACGTACGTATGTATGTATGCATCTCGCATAACGCAAAAACGAGTAGCCTCAAAACGTTGAAATTTTGTATATAGAACTGCTATAACATGTAGATGTTCGCCTCCTATTTTGGTTGCAATCGGCCGCACTAAAAGTATATAAATATATGTATATTATGCATATATATATATCCACTCTGTTACTCGGCTCAGTGAACTCGGTCTCTTTATTTGTTTATAAGTAATATCTGATTTCTTTATCAACTTTTGGGCTCAGTTTTAATCAGTTGGTCGCTTTTAAAAACTAAAGCATCTTTATTATTTCTACTTATAAGTTGTTAAATTTCAATACTTCATTCAATTCAGCCCCCTGAAATGTCAGTTTTCAATTCTGTATATCACTTTTCAATTTTGAGTTTCAGGGGAAAAGTTTGAAAATCAAAGTTAAGATAGTAAATATATTCTATTTAATTTTAATTTTTTGTGTCATTTATAGTTCTAATATATATATACTAAGATAAAAATAATTGAAAAGGCGAGCAAATGAAACATATTGAATTTGAAAAAATTAGCTTATTAAAAAGTTATATAAATTAGTTCATTAGTTTAAATTAGAAGCTCGTTCCGGTTAAATATTATATACCGTCTGGTGAGCAGATGGAATAATAATTGAATATGATGGAATAATTCTCCCAAATCAACCTGTCGGAAAAGACCTTGCACAGTTAGTTTAGAATAGTGGTCTTCAAACGCTGACCACTCAAGAAGTCCACAAAAATTACAGTTTTCTTTCGTGGAATCTCAGCCATCCTCAGGCAAAGAAATGTTAAGAAAGTACTAAAATATTTCAATACTGTATGCATTTTACATGGAAAAATGAAAACAGACTATTATTTTATTATAAATTTATTCGTAAACACAGACCTACTTCATATCATTTTAGCTAACAACAGATATAAAGACATATTTAATTAATTACTTTAAATGGCAGTTTTACGATCCGCATGGCGTTCCAAATTTCTTTCATATTTTTTTTTTTTTTTTTTTTTTGCGAGACTCCTAGAGGTCTTACGTGGAATGCCAGGGTACCGTTGTACATACTTTGAGGACCATTTATTTACCGCAACTTAGCCCAATGGCGACTTGCCTCATATTGCTGCGAAATGATAGTTAAACTCAAATGAGAAATTTATGTCACAGCAAAACCTTTATCATAATCAACTAAATTTCTACTGTGATTAAAAAAATAATGGTCTAATCGAAAAGCTAAAAATCTGTTTAAATTAAAATTAGGCAAAAAACAACGTTAGGATGCCTAGGTTTATAATATACTAATTATATCGGTTTTGAGAGACATCATAGTTCTCCTTTTTTTAGCAGCAAAAATATTTTGCAATGTTGAGAAAAGTAATAACCATGTTATATACAACGGAATTGGAATGGCAAGGCAAAAACTGATGTGGTGCCATCTATCGGGGAAAGTAGTAATAAAATAAAAAAGTTAAAATATTGAAATTTTGAAAGATTTGGGAAGCACTAGATTAGAATGATTGTCATTAACAATAGGCGATCAATTTTTGTGAATGTGGAAGGTTTCAAAAAACACCATTTCATTAACTGGAAAAACTTTACTTAATTTGATCTTAAAATAATACATGCAAATAAATGACAGAAAGTACTGAATAAAAGAGATAATCTATATGAATAACTTAAATTTTTGCGATAATAATTATATAGAAAATCGAAGCAAATCTAACTCAACATATTGACTGGAAAAAACTTCGACAGAAATTAATTTTTCAGTTTCAGCACGTGAAATAAAATTCTTGAAACCCAGTTACAAAAAAAAAAATTAATGCTTCATCAACTAAAAGTTCATGAACAGTAACGAACCATAAGAAGAAATATCCCTACGGTTATCGATGACTTAAAAACAGATTTTAATAGTGTAAATATTGTTAGAAATTAATGGATAAAATCTAGACACAGATATTTGGCTTAGCGATATGTTGTTGTTTCTAAATCAGAAAGTGTAGGCCGAAGAAAATTCCACATTTTTTTAATTTTGCAAAGAACGAAAATTTAGAACAGTCACTGATAGACAGCAATTTTTTAAACAGAACTGAAACTGTATGTAATGACTATATAGGAATTTTTTGTAAAAAAAAGTGATTTAACCGCTGTTATAATCTTTGGATATAACAATGTTTAAATTAGAATAACTTTTGGTTAAATTTCGGAACAGAGAATATATTATTAATCTTTGTGAATGATTAGGTGGCACACTGAAACCTTTTGTGCTTCTGAAATTTTGCTGAATTTAAGAGCTTTTTCCATATAAGCAATGATTTGAAAGGCTGAAGGCTTACGAGTTTGTAAAAAGTTGAAGTTGCGTTTAATACGTAGTTTCATGCTTCGAGAGACGAACACTACCGATATTGACTGATTGATTAATATTAACAATTAGAAGATTTATCATACTAAGTTGAACTGGATGATTTGGACGTATATTTTCAGAATTCAAAAACATAAACGTTTTCCCCTTGCTTTTTTACTTCCTTGTACAAAATAAAGAGGAAGTATTGTAATCGCAAAAAATTTCGGATATTATATTTCAACGAAAATATCCATTTTCACCGCTATCGAATGCAGTTTAACGATGTTTCTGCATAACATCTAAACGTAAGGGCAGAATAAAGAATTTTTTTCTCCAATAAAATTATAAAACTGATTTAAAATGGATTCTGATGAGATTTTTTCGTGGCGTCTGTGCGCACGGACGTGCGTATGTATGTATGTATCGCGCATAACTCAAAAACGAGTAGCCTCGGAACGTTGAAATTTGGTATATAGGACTGCTACAACATGTAGATGTGCACCTCCTATTTTGGTTGCAATCGGCCGCACTAAAAGTATATATATGTAATAATAAAATGCAAGGAAAAGACGGAGCAGCGTCCATGCATAATAGCTATATAAAATAAAGCAACTTGCAGTCTAGGCGGTTTTAATTATATTTTTATTTTCCAGTTGACGTTTATGGCCACAGTCACTTAGCACTCTAGTCGTGCCCATTCAAGAACATTTTCATTTTGGAAAGTATTGCGATAGGAAACGCGTACAACGAAATAACGAACAAGCAGTGAAGAGAGAGCAACTGAAGTGCTTAGTTAGCCATTATGGAAGCACACGAAGATAAAAGTTTTGGTTTGAGTTGAAAGTTTCCAATTATTACGTCATCAGCGCTGCGCAGGCCATGCAAAATGGAATGATCTAGAAGTGACGCAATCCAGATAAGTTATTAAGATTTTTAAAACAGAGGGAAAGAATTAAAGGGAATTAGGGGTTAATTTAAATTATAATTTTGATTTACATATTTTTTATCTTACATATATATATATTCACTCAAACTCAGTTCAGTGAGCTCAGTTTCTTTATTCCTATGTTGGCAAATTGTGCAGTTTTTGCTTGAAAAATGATTGAATTATGCTGTTCTTATCTTCTGTTTAACACTTTTATGCCTTTAGTTAACCTGCATGTTATAGTTGTAGAATTATCAACAATTTAAAAGTTGTTTAAGGGCGGCTAAGCCTAATATTTTTGGCCATAGCAGCCATATTTGTGTACATTTGAAACATAGCAGAATAGTGGATTTGTTGCCAGTCTAGAGAAAATAAGCTTCGCAACAACAAAGATAACGCCTTATTTATTATTGTGTATTAAATCATGCTTAATCAATATTGGAATTTATTCGAGGAAATAAATGTTTGAGATTTACTTCGTAATTTTTAATATAGATAGTTTAAGTTTTTATGTATTTTTGCCTTGTCGGGAAGTGAGAACTGAATTAAGTGAATGAGAAATACTGAATCAAGTGTAAAAACTGTTTCTTTTCTTGTTCTTGTTGTTTGTTTGTTTAATTTCTTTTATACATCGTTTTAGATTTATTATAGTATTTGAATGGAACATGTGTCAACGATTAGATAATTCTTCATATGATGTACATAGTTTTTGTGCTATCTGAGATATAAAATGAATGAGATGTAATGCTGTTAAGTGAACTTATCCTTAGAGTGTCGCTATGGTAAACAAACATAGTGAATTTTAACGAATGCATTTATTCTATTGTGGTTTATGCGCTATCGACGAAGTAGATTTAATTCAATCCAATAAGTTTAAATGAAATGCAAAATGCGTATAATTTAATATTCCCTACAAAGAAGTCATGTGGTGTACGCATCAGATTTTTTATTTTTATTTTCATTTCTTTATTTGTAAATTAAATATTACTTTCTCAGAATCAAAATTATTTTAGTGTCATATTAGGAATTATAGTATACGTCAGTCTTTTCTCATTGTGTATAATTTGCCTAATTTTTGAATATATAAATTGACAGAGATTTGTTTTATAAATTTATGCATTATTTACCGATAGCTCGAAAGATAATTAAGCTTCCTGCGAAATTTATTGCAAATTTTGGAAATTAAAATTTACATCATTTAAAAAGAAACCTAATCAAAGTTCATTAAACATAGAACTTTAGAGACCACTTATGAAAAGTCAAAAGTAGTGTGTTTCTTTGAATAGTAATTTTACCTTATTGCGTTTAATTGTTAATAGAAACAGAATATAATTACTTAATTTATACAATTTAATTACTCAGTAGCTGAGAAATATATCAA
This sequence comes from Stegodyphus mimosarum, assembly GCA_000611955.2. Lineage (NCBI taxonomy): Eukaryota > Metazoa > Arthropoda > Arachnida > Araneae > Eresidae > Stegodyphus > Stegodyphus mimosarum. Next base: position 103,861 of record KK116908.1, read on the forward strand.
AGAAATTATGTAAGAAGAAACGTTTTAAATATAAGGTAGCATGTTTTTGAAAACTACGGGGAAAAAACAACTTATGCAGCATTTAAAAGTGCAAAGCGAAACTATGACTCTTATAACATCAAGAAAATGAGAAAATAACAAAGGAAATCTTGGTAAAAGAGTTCGTCATTATGCAGTCTAGGTTACTATTAAATATGTTGCATGGACCATTGCGAGAACATGGTACATCACAGCTTCGAGTACCTTAAGAAATGCGTTGTATACTCAGTAGCCCTTGACCTTATTTGCAAACAATGATTCGAAACCTGATTTTTGAAGGCTCTCGCTCTTTAAAACGGAAAGTTAAATTTACGAACTCGTAGCGATGCAAATAGTCTTAAATATATTAGTTGGCTTGGAGGAAAATGGCAATGAAATATAGCCGATCTAAAATGGCGAAAAAAGAGATCCGAACGATCTTTAGCATCTGCAACAAATTACATATATTTATAAAACTAAAGATATTTTTGCAACTGTTAAACCATCATTTCCATTAGAAATGTAACTTTAAAGTCATTATTCTTAAGGTTGAGTCTAAACGTTGCCTGCTCGAAATGAATTTAGTTAAATTAAGTACATTTCTTAAGCATGAATCTTTCAAAAAAATAATATGTCCTTTATTCAATTTTATAACGTAGAAATATACGTATGTACAATGTAGATACACTAAGGAAAAAAAAGAGACAGTTCTATATTTCCGATCTCTACTGGGCCGATTGATGAAATTCAGACTGAGTTCTTGATGTCTCGAAAGCGCGACTTAAGATATGTATTAGATTTATATATAGCATTGTTCTACTATAGGTATTTTGTCACAAAATCAGACTTTTTCTGAAATGACATGCCAATTTTTTTCTATTTTTCGATTTTAAGACTCAAATTATGCCAAACTGTCACGTTTTGTAAAAATCGCAAGAACAGTTTTTACAAAATTAGCTCTCAACATTTTAGCTCCTCGGTGTTAGTTGATTTTGGTATATATTTATTAATATCTCTTTTTTAATAAACTTATTTGATTCTTCCTTTCATATTTCGGAATTAAGTTTCATTTCAAATAAAATTCGCCCATTTTTTACGATTTATTTTTAAAATTTATATTTTTAAATAATTTTTTGAAATTTTTTCGAAAAAGACTTTGAACGATAAAATTGTTGCCATCATCTTAAAGTAGATGTACTTTTAAATATATGTGCAAAAAATTAGAGTTTTTTTTATTCAAAATTTCACGTGAATTTACATTTTTGCGCGTTTTGAAATTTCGCATAGTTATTATAAGCAATAATAACTAAAATGCGGTTTACGCACTCTGTTAAAATTATTTGAAAGTACGAACGATGACCATTTTTTCGCTTGTGCACAATGAAAAAAAAGAAAGAGAAAATTGGTTGCTATAAATTAATAAGTTCGCCATGTGAATTATTCTTGGCGCAAACTGAAAAAAATCAACCAAGATAAATTTTTAAAATCCTCACCAAAAAATACAAAATTGAATATCGAGGCATAATTTGAGTCGTAGAATCGAAATCTGGAAGAAATTTGTATATTATTTCAGAAAAGGTCCGATTTTGTGTCAAAATACCTATGTTAGGACAATGCTATATATAAATGTAATATATGTCCTAAATCACGCTTTCGAGACATTAAAAACTCAATTTGGATTTCGTGAATCGGCCCAGTAGAACCGGAGATATAAAACTGTCTTTTTTTTTCCCAGTGTACAATCCATATGAGTAAAGTACCTATTTCGACGAATATCTCAAGCGAAGTCCTTTTCTTAACTAATTAACAGAGTAAAAGCAAATATCAGTACAAAAAAATAAGTGAAACTGAAGACGCTGGTTAAAAAGTAGCACGAAATTACCATGCATTTCGGCATATAAGGCGAACTTTTGATACAAAAAAAGTAAGATCGAAATTTACGGATCGCGTTATACGTCGGGTATAAAAATGATCGATTTAAAAAATAAGGAAAAGATGAACGTACAAAGGTTAGATTTTTTTTTCATGCACCTAAGAGCTTGAAAGAAATGACATAGCTTTATGAGCTTAAAAGTTTTCATTATCAGAAAGCATACTCTGGCTGCTATCCGATAACGAAAACTAGCTATAACTATAATGAAAACTAGCTACTCTAGCTATATCTCTTTTTCATATCTTAGCTGGTTAGTGTATTGGGACAATCGATTCTGTAGTGAAGTTTCTGGTGCCTCACAACTTTTACCTCTTTACATGTTTATCGGATAGCATGAAACGTTTATCATATTCGTCATAAGTTATAAAGGGAAGCCCAAAATTAACGCAAGATTTGAATTTAAAGGAAAAAACATCGTTCTTTCCTTTAAATTGCTATTTTTTTATTGAATCGTAAAGTACACAGGATAGGGTTATGTATGGAATAACCCATCAGGCAAGTGGCCTCCAAGGCTTTGCTGGCACATACGCATTCTTTAGTCGAAATTTTCCATGACCATTTTGCATACATGTGTCTGAATTTCGTTGATGCAGCGTTGAATTTCTTGATTTCGTTGATGCAGCGTTTCATCCTTCAATGCACGCTTGTTTGTGAGCTTTTTGGCACTATTGACTTTAAATAACAGAATAAAAAGAAATGTAATGGTGTTAAATTATACGATTTACGGGGGCAGTTCTCATAACCGAAACGAGAGAATGGCAAGGAAATGTCTCATTCAGTAATTGAATTTCTGTATGACATGTGGCACCGTTTTGTTGAAACCACAGGTCGTCCATATCAATATCATCCAATTTAGGCAGAAAGAACTGTGTTATCGTGTCGCGATATCGAGCACCAATAACATTCAGTGCTTGAAAAAGCTTCGTTTTCGAAAAGTATGGTCTAATGATGCTTCCAGCTCAAAATCCGCACCAAACAGTGACACATTGAGGGTACATTTGTTTTTTGACAATCACATGTGGGTTCTTTGAACCCCAAAAGCGACAATTTTGACGATTAACAAAGCTATCAAAGTGTAAATGTGCTTCACCTCTGAAAATGATTTTGTTCGAAAAATCGGCATCTAATTGTTGATGTTCAGTAATCCATTCAAAGAACTCTCTTCGCTGTGTATGGTCATTAGGCTTCAGTTCTTGTCTCAGTTGAACTTTGTAAGCACGGGGACGCAGATTTTCAGTGATTATACGCTGTAAAGAGCTCCTTGAAATTTGCAATTCTTGTCCACGACGCCGAATTGATGTTACTGGACTTTCCCCAACACTGTGACGCACTGCTTCGAAATTGACATTTGAACGGCTTGTTTTTGGATGACCAGCGTGTGTAGCATCACCATTTGATCCAATCAGCCTGAATATTTCAATTACTTTCTTCACAGTTGACGAAGCTAAATAGCTATTCCGACCATATTTTGTACAAAAGTTTCGAATTGTGGCCGCCAGACTTATATTATTTTCTAAATATTCTTCAAGAATGAAAACATGTTGTCCTATCGTGTACCGCTGCATTTCTACTAACCCTAAACCATCAGCTGTCAAATGTTTTTTTAATAGGGATGCCAACACTTTACTGCACGAATGGTGGCAAATTCAAATCTTGAGTTAATTTTGGGACACCCTTCAAACGCATCATCGAATCTTGTTTCATCTTCACTGCCACTCTAACTCTGATCCATAAATAAAGAAACATCTTCCGTTCCATTTATTATTTGTAGAAATACCAGATTTTTTTTAATGATTTTTGAATTACGTCCGTTTTAATTTCATTCCTTGCTTTTATTATCCGCTCATACACTATTTCTAGACTGGAATGACTCATTTGCCTCCTTTTGTATATGCTTTTTCACCTTCAATAATCCATGTATTTCCCTGTCGTCTTAAATTTTCTTTGAATGTTTTATGGATACATATATATATATATATATATATATGCTGAGCTAAAGTCTTATTTCTTCGTATTATCCCTTAGATTGAATTTGAACTGAACTAAAAGACTAAAGAACTAAACTAAAAGAAGGGATTTAAACTAAACTAAAAATTAAACTAAAAGACTAAACTAAAAGACTTACTAAAAGACTAAACTAAAAGACTAAAGATCCAAACTAAAAGACTTTCTGGATTCATTAAGGCAACAGGACGCTTATGCCAAATATCTCTTATCCACAATTTCACACAGTTTTCGTCCATCCATCCATGCTGTCTTATATAAATCATTTTTCTGCCTTTCACATAAGTCAAATATTTTCCCCTTATCGCTTGTCAGTTCAATATACTATTGTTCAAAAGCCTGGGAAATGTCTTGGAATGAATGACTTCAGAAAATACGAGCATCCCATATGTATCTTTTACGTCTCTTCATAAAGAAAAGGCTGCGCGTTATACTGCGAATATACCTAAAAAATTTTAAAAATATATTTATATATAATATTCTTATACGATATGTATATCAATATATATACCGAATATAGAATATATATATAGGATGAGCTAAATTAAAAGCTATAGTGCTTTTCCCTTGACGAGTCCACAAAAAGCTCGACATAGGCTAAATTGCCATTTACTGCCATTTTTTATATTTTTTCTCTTTTTTAATTTTAATTATGTTTGTACTTTAAATGTTCTTTTACGTGTTACAATTTTTTAAATGTTGATTTTCTTGAATACCAGCATTTAGTTTTTAGTTTTTTTTTTTCGTTATTGTTTTGAGTAATTAATTTGTTTAAATTTTTATACCTTAGTAAGTGGGTACCAAATTTACTTTTAGGCGATTGCCTTTAGAATTTTTCTCTTTTTGCTAGGAACATGTCTATCATTTACTTTTAGAATTTTACTCCCTTAACTTGGGTTTAGTCTTAATTTTGCAGCTCAATGCGCAAAATTCTTTACTAAAAGGTCTTTTGTTCATCTACTACTTTCTAAATTAACAACGTAAATTTCCCTTCTCAATTCTAAAAATAATAACCTCTCTACGCACTGCGTCATTTCTAGATTGATCCATGCCATATGACTCTTATATAATTCTGATGATGTAAATGGAACTAAAAGTCAAGTAACTAATAATAATTTTACAGAAGTATTAACTGTCCAATCAAAATGCATTGTAAACCAAAACTAACTCAGTCTGAATTGGGATTTCACCTTGAACGTAACGCACTTGCTCTTTGCGCTTCGGTCTAATTGGACTGCTGTCTGCTGCTTTCTTCTTTCTTACTAAAAATTAATCTAAAACGTGAGCTATTTTTGAATAGGCACATTTCATGTGCCAAGTTGATTGTGGCCACAACAAGCTGAAATAAAAAATGAAGATTTAATATGCCTTCGCCTCCAATTTCCTATTCGTTATAGATCAACACTTCTACGACGTTAAATTTCCTGCTGGTCATCACTTCAGACTTTTTTGTTTTTTACATATATATATACCGAATATACAATATATCTATATGGGGAATATACGGTACTTGACTACACTAAAGATAAAATAGTATTTAGGAATTTCGCATGCTAAAACATTACTACCAATATAAATGAACACTTCATACTCAAATAATAGATTCTCGACTAGCTGTAATGCCAGTCTTTCGCAGAATAATCTTTATAATAACAGGGTGTTTATTCCTAAATGTGCTGATTGTAAGTTAATTTGCTATTAATATACCCGCCGTACTGTGCTTCTTTTCTCTATCTAATCTCTATTTTTTATTTCTCTATTTTGAATACATTTATGCTTTGAGTGGGGTATATTTTGAAATGGAAGAGGATAGAATGTATCCTTCAAGAAAAAATGATCAGCAACTTAAGACTAGCATAAGGATTACAACAACAACAAAAAATACTATTGGTAAGAACAATTACAAAGATTATTAACCGTTTGGTAATCGCTGAATATATTAGATATAATTTTATTCGTCATGTGCTCCGCCGTTAGGCACTATACGAAAAGGAAAAGATGCCCCATGGAGGACTTTTTAAAGGACAATTTTTCGTATCCACGTTACACATGGAGAAAACTACGAAAACGCACATGCAGCCAGCTCGTTTGCCGGGACTTGAACCTCGGATCGAACAACCAGTGTTCAACGGCTTTCACCGCTCAGCTGCTGGTAGCCTTATATTGGATATTCATGTCCTCATGTTTCCCCTGCATGCGATTATTTTGTCTTGTTAGGTAGATTTCTTCAATACAAATAGATCATGAAACTATTTTACGAAGTGAAGCTATTATGATTAATTTTTAATTCAGAACTACAAAACAACAAAATGTTTCACGTGTTATGATTTTCTGTAATCAATCAATGTTTTCTAACGATAAAATTCGTCAGATTTTTTTTACGTAGATAAGGATGACAATGGGCATTTTTTACAAAGGTATATAATACAATGATTATTAATATTGAAATGATGAAACTCAGAAGATGTTGAATAATCAAGTCATCTTTCGAAACATGTCAATAAAAACTAAAATAATGTGTCATTCTCTTTCCGTCTTGTAAATTTTACTTTCTAGTTTAAAACACTAATGTCCATTTCATTTCTTTTATAGGTTAGACTCAACAGATTCAAAGTAAAGTTGACCGTCCGAAATGATGGCAGTGGTGTAAGTGACTTAGTAACTCCGCAAGACAACACATTCGATGCTGAAGATGATCTCGGAGAGGAATACGATCCCTTACACCCTGTTGATCCCGCTCGAGTAGTTTATGAGAAAACTACAATTACAAGTGAGGTAACTTTGCATGTGGGGAGAAGGAAATCCGTTCGAACTCTAACCATCACAACCAGCGTTCCGAAGACAAGGCATTCGTATGCGTCTGATGGCATCAATGACGCACATGACATTTCTCCTGCGAACAACAATGCTATATTTGCGACCTTGAGTCCTCTAGACGAAGATGCCACTCCTCAAGTGGTTGTGACAAGGACCTATACGACAACAGAACGTATGTTAAAAACATCGGTTGTACCAGTTCTGGAAAATGATACAACTTCATATCATACTGTAACTGAAAGCTTCTTCATATTGAAGCTCATAACTGGATATAAAACATTGCCAGCAGCAGATATGACTATGCTTCATAATGAAACACAAGATGCAGAATTCGATGAATCTAATGATCAACTCAGTGGTTTGCTTGATGGAGCAATACAACTTCATCCATCTCCTAGGCAGCAAATTATACAGACACCTATACCCAATGGGCTGTTGCAGGCGTCTGGAAGTGGAAGAGAACAAGCAATTGTACCATACGACCATACAGGTGGCAATTCAAATGACTTGTCTAATTCTCTTCTGTCCTTGGGCGCCGCATTACAGCAGAATCCTTTAGCGGCTGTATACCTTGGATTACAGCAACTTAATAGACATGCCACTCTTTATTCGACAATTACCAAGACGTCAACCTACATTCACACCGATACTATTTATAGTACCAAAGTAGTAAGCTTTTATGATGGTCGCCGAACTAGAACTCGAACCCTCTCTGAATCTGTGTCCACAACCGAGAAGACTATGACTTCTTTAACTACCACGGTAGAGCCTTACTTGAATACTCAACTATTCCAGCAACAGAATCAACTTCAACAACTTTTGGGAGGCACACAACTCGGAACGGGAACAGGTCCACAGTTACTAGCTCCTCCGCCTCAATACAGTACCATAACATCCACCTACACAACCGTAACAACAGCTACAAGCCTCAGTACCCGAATCTATACTCTGATATACAATGCAATTAGTACTAAGTTTCGAACAGTCACCAGTACTTCTTTATATGAAACAACAATAACAGCTACGACAACGAGTCAAGTTCCAATTACAATTACAGCTCCCCCTGGCGGAGTATTTCCATTTCTTGGCTGAGATTTCTTCCACTAAGCATCTGACACATATCAGTTTCAAAACATACCTCAGGAAACGGTATGAATATTGTCGGAGAAAACTTACGCTCTGTTATTTAAGAATGAAATGACTTTTTTCTAATTTAGAGATCCGTTTTTGCGAACAAATTAGTTAGATTAGCCCAGTTTTGGAAAAAAATGAGTGTGAAGTAAAATAAGTATGAAAGAGCAGTGTGATTTACCATCTCGAACAGAAATCTCATTATACATTTTCATTGTGAAAATCATTGTTGCTCAATATGGTTGGCTACTAATACGAGTAGTGTGTATAGTTTACCATATTTAACGTGCTCATACTCACTCATTTCTTGTTTTAAACTAACTCATCTGTAAAGGTGAAATGCATTCATCTTCTTATAACATTTTAGAGTATAACGAAACGAACATAACTCCTGAAAAGTCTCTTTGTTGTGGCACCTTTCATCTACACGGAAATATCAGTTGCATTATGTTCCTGGTCGTCTAGGGACGTTATATGTGAAGTGAAGGTTTTGTTCGAGATGCTGTATATTTTTACTGTGTTTTTGATTCGCAAACTGAAGAAAATGCATTAGCGTAGCATTGCTAGGATTGAAATACAGAGGTGCAATATGAACAATATGGATTCTTTCTTAGATGTATGAATTGAAGTTTAATTAAAAGTTCCGTTAGTCAAAGGGAATGACTGTGTACCTTTGGACTTATTTAAATAAATAACAGCTGTGCTGATACACTGGAACTTTTATGCTAAATGCTCGTTGGATTCAGAACATTGACTTTAAAAAGCGTGTGTGTTTCAATGTGTGTTGTAACGATGTTAATTGAGAGAATTTTGTTCACAACTTAGGAGTGCTTTGAAAAGTGGGATTACTAAAAGAACTTAGAAGCTTACTTTAAAACCTCCAAATATTGTATATATGTTTTTGTTTACGAACCTATAAATAAAATGTAATGTTTTTTTAAAGAATTTGTTCTTTCAAAACCCTTTCAATGCTCAAGCTTTACAATCTTGCTTTTAAGCCTTTTTGATAATACATTATTATGTTCAATGAGCAAAAAAAGGAGAGGGGGGACAATTCTATACCGTTCCTCCTAGGTGGCTGACAGACTTCACTAACGTTTCCATCTCAAAGCAACTTAAAATATATGTTATATTTATATACAGCATTGTTCTAACATACATATTTTGATATAAAATTGGACTTTTTTCTAAATAATCTGCCGAATTGTTTTCCAAAGTTCAATTCTACACCTCAAATTATGTCAAAATGCCAATGTTTAAAAATCCCACCAATACTTTTTTTTTTCCAAAAAATGCACACTCAAAACTTTAGCTTGATAATGCTACTTGAATTTATTTGATTTTCATAATATCACTTATTAAACTAAAATTTCTTCCTTATAATTTCAAATTTAAGTTTAATCCAAATAAAATTCAGAAAATTTTCTCGTTTATTTAAAAAATATAGTTTAAAAATAATTTTTATAAATTTTTCCAAAAGCATTTTAATTTATTATCTTTAAAAATTTCAACATCTTCGTAAAGTATTCATTTTTAGATATGCTTCTAAATATGTAAATTTAAATATTAAAATGTTTTGAGGATTTTTTTCAAAACTGGCGAATGTAAAGGTGATAATGATGCTAAATCTGGACTCTCTGCTTTGTTTTTCGTTTCACTTAAGTTTTTTAACAAAATTTTAAAAAATTTACTTTTAGGAACATTATATTTTAAGTATTTGAATTTTAAAAATGTCAAATTAACATCTTTTACAAAATTTTAACTGCATTAAAATTTTTAAGTATGTCACTGAAGAAAGATAGCTGATTGAATTTGAAAGTTGAAAATTTTGTTTACTTCTTAAATATATCATCAGTATTTTTTTTAACTATGGGTTTTTTAAATGAGCAAAATTTTATGTAACTCCGAATTTAGCCTATTTGTATTTAATTTTTCCTTTTTAAATAATTGACTGTTACATACAAAAATAAAAGAAAACTGTTGTCTAATTTGCACGAAATGCATAATGAATTTTAGCATGAAAAGATAGGCTTCTCCAAAATGTTTTAATAACTTCAGGTTTTTAAGTATGTTAACTTCAGGAAAAAAATTTTGCTAATTGTGCATCTTTTCCAATTTTGTCAAATCATTAGTTTCTATTTCACTCCAGTATTTCAAAGTAAAATTTGAAAATAAATGTTTAATGTTTCATTGAAACATTTAGGTTTTATTGCTATAGTGAAAATTCTTGCACAGATGATACGACTGAGTCATACGAAATTAAAATTATAACTTTAAAAAATACATTTCAAACGCACAATAACTCATACTATTTTAAGATAAAATACACTTGATATTTTTCAGTGAAAGTATTAAATACAGGAAGTCACACTGGATATATCTCACCAAGTATACATAAAACGTGATGCTCGAGTATAAGGAACACATACTATACCAGTTAAACTTTTAACATGCACAAATATCTATGCCGCATGAATTAATTATGAGTAAAAAACTACTTCAAATCTTAAAGATCTCTGTTAATTATTATTAACTAAAAGGCTATTAATTTCGTTTTGGCATTTTGCGTTGAAAACTTGAAATGTCGGTTCACTTTTTCAAATTGTTGCCACCAAATATTACAGTCCTGTATTATATTTAAAGAAATTTAATAATGAAGAATATGCATAAATGTATGTATATATATATATATATATATATTTCTCGCATTGTGATAAAACGGCAGTACCTAAAGCTATCTAATTTTGAATAACGTAATCTTCCACTGAATTCGGTTGGCATCTGGAAGCCCTAATTTTGAATTTTAAATTTGTTTTATTATCTATTTCATATTTTGTAGCACTTTAACGAATTTTTGGTTAACAAACTCAAAGATTTCAAACCGAGCAACGGCAACACTGTACGAAAAAAAAATACATTTTTATCTCCAGCTCGCGAGACTGTGTATCGGAAATTCTAAACATATGCTCATTTTAAAATTATTTTGCGGTATTGCGGTTGAATTGAATTTTATGGTTTAAGTGCTAAGAATATTTAATAAATAAAGGTAATACACAAAAGGTTAAAAAAAGTCCCTTTGGGCGTAATGTAAACTCTGAAAGCTTTCAAATTGTTTTTTTTTTCGGGGGGGCGGCTTATTTTCATGTGTGTCTTCATCTAAACAAGAGCACAGTGATTCTCACACGGTTTTGATCTTTGTGCAGTCAGTTAGAGAATAGGATTGTTTTGTGAAACTCAACACAGGTATTAATTCCTAGATCTGTTATTGCTTTTATTTAATGGTAAAACCCTGTTCGTTGAGAATAAAGACCAGAAACAGGACAGCAGGTTGTTTGTAATCGACTCGATGACATTTTTGTAGATAGAGAGCTAAAACAAAATTAGTGCATTTATTTACTTTATTCTGCTGGACAGCCAAAATGAAAGTTTATAAATTTAGTAACGTAATATGGCATAATTTTGTACTTATTGAAACTTCTGCTTTATACACTTAAAACAAAGAATGTACACATAGGGACTGTACTGTGATTCTATAATTCTAAACTAATGGGCAGACTGCATAAATCGAGAACTAACTATTTTATTAATGGTATATTACATTCAGTACTAGTACATGCTCTGGCATGTTGCTTAGCCGCATTCAGATAGCCAAGTGAGAGTTCTTCTTTTAGGTGGCGCTGTATTCTAACTTAAAATGGACACTGTCTTCTTAAGGCTCCAAACTCACTTGATCAAAGCCCGTGTTTGCAAGATGCGAGTTGCTATTTGTGTAGTTCGACCGCCTCATCCGCGACCATGAGCGCAAACACGCATGCGCCATTCGGACCGAATTATTCTCAAAATAGGGTGGAAAGGAAGGGGACTTTCTTTCCCTCCATTTTCTCTTTCCGGAGAAGAGAAGACTTTCACGTCGCAGCAAGTAATAACGCCCCTTTTGAACGAGTCTATGTGTTTTGGCAGAATGCCAGCTAGGGTTGCGTTTGAGACGGTCGAACTATACAAAATGGTAAATAAAATCTGCGAAAAAAAAGGAAATTATCTTTTAGGATGTGAACAGTCAAACATACAATAACCGAAAAATGAAAAGATAAAACAAATAGACTTCGAAATTTCCACTGAAATACGAATCTTAGGCAGATTCATTCTATCGTCACTCTAAATTTAATAACAAATGGCGCAACAAACTTTTGTGGAAACAAATCATTCTTAGCTTCACTAAAATTTTGAGCAGTTTCATTTGCAGAATTAAATGAAAAAATATATACGATTTAACACTGCTGAGGTCCTTAAATAATCCATGGGAAAGTAGCACTCAAGAAGTTTTGCCGCTATGCCACCCAAACGGGAAAGTAATTAGTAACTCTGACTGCCGTAATGAAGATCCGAGTTCGAATCTTGGAGAACACATGGATGTAAATTTTCCCTA
>KK116908.1:116224-127149 GCA_000611955.2 Stegodyphus mimosarum
CCGACTTAAGTGTCTCCTTTAATAAAATGGCCACTACTTTCGGTCTTAGTAGTGGCCAAGGCCTATAAACGGCAAGTGCCAGCCTTTGAAAACAAGCAAAAAAGGGGGGTAGGTTTTCACCCCTACCGTGTCAACCGGAAGAAATTTCTGTCTGATAGCATAAAATTTCGAAATATGGTTATTTTAATTTTGCACTATGTTCTTGTCAGAAAAAAAATGTTGTCGGTAAGCAACGATATTATAAAATAAGAATGAAAAATTTATTTTTTAATTCACCGAAAGGTTAATAACACTTTATTGGATTACAAAATACATTCAAACTACAAGAATGTGCTTGAAAAAGAGGAAACAAGCTGTAAGTAAAGACGACATAGATCAGGAATTACTTGTAGAATTTGATTTTGTCATGAAAATTCTACAAAAGCAAGTGGCAATACAAACATCACTACAAATCACTGTAAATAAACTTTGAATAGACAGATACCATATGCTTCTTGAATTAATAATTAAAAATAGGCACAGAAAATTTTTGTTTTTTATACAATCTGTTAGAAACATGTAATGAAAAGTTAGGATAAAAGAACGTTATGCTTTCAATATGTTACAATATGCATTATGAAGCATGACATTATAAACGCATAGCACTATGAACACTATTATGAGTGTTAAGTGTTACTCTTTGAACGATCGTGATAAGAAAACCATACATGTGTTGGATTGAGATGTATGATGAAAGAGTTATCTGTAGAAAGCATAAACTAAACGCCAAAACCAGAGGGTAAAACTGCTTCAATTTTAACATCATAAAGGCAAACTTATAGCATTTTCCAGTAAACGGTTTCCAATAATTTAATATTATGTAGCTTACCCATTCTATTTAAGGTACTTTTGATTTTACACATTGACGTTACAAGCAGGGAATAATCATTTTAGAAACCAAAAGTGAACTTATAAGTATGATCATGTCACAAAATAGCTTGCAAATCTTGCATAACAAATGAAAATTATGTATGTTGATAAGTCCACTTGTATAACTGCTGTATGAAAACTGGACGAATAGTAACTGCCCAGAAGAAAGGTTAAAAGTACCCTTTATTACACTCTTTAGAAATTTACAATGCGTCAACTCGACGCTAATAAACTACGCCTCTGCTTGAGCAGTAACTGAAACAGTAAGAACTAAACTCAGAATTTGAAGATATTAACGTGTAGTAGATTACGCTACAGGGCTCAGACTATCCTGTTTCCTAACACAGCGATGAAAAATCTACTGGCAGCAAAGTAATAGCTGTTACGCCACGTTTAACCAGCAATAAATGCTACGCAGAAGCTCACGCTACAAAAAGCACTTGTACAGAGGAATGAGTTCGCCCACACTCTCTAACTTTCCCTTCTAGAACTTGGTATTTAAACCTTTTTCTCCTCAAGGCAGAATTTGCATTACTTCACGCGCGCTAGCAAATTTAAATATTCTGGCTTTGACAATTAGGGGAAATGAAGTCTTATAGGAAAGTACTTTCAAATTCAATTAAATTGGTTATTTAAAATAAATATAAATCCCTACGATGTGATTAGATGTAAAACAGGAGAAAGAATAAAATTAAAATAAGTGTTTAAAATTTTAAGCATTTATTTTATCTACAATTTTATTTATTTAAGCATGTTTAAAGGCATATTCCCCTAAAATGTCTTGTAACACGAAAAGACAGTAAAAATTTCACATTACTGAAAACCTTCTTAATCTGAAAATCTTACACATTATTGAAAATCTTACATATTACTAAGAGAACACAAGCAAGTACCAAAACCTTAGTTTCAACCCTGTTCTGTTGTATTACGAAATAACGTTATTTTCCTGGGAAACAAAGTGGATCATTTAAACAATTAATTTGTCTGTACTTCAGAGCAAAATTTTGCAATAAGTACGAGATATGAAAGTGTTGTAATGCCTTAAGCGATTATTTATAATACCTTGAGAAATAGTTTTCATTTATTGATTACAGTGTTTTTGTACATGTTAACGGCAAAATTTTATTGCAACATATATTTTTCAAACCTCATTTTATTTTATTTTTTTTATTTCAAAGGTTATACGTTATTTTTTGTCATATTTTTATATTTTTCTGTTGGCATTATTCTGCAATCATAGAAGGAATGAATAACCACATGCAGAAGTTTTTAAAATTAAAATTCTTTTTGTGTCAAATTTTAATTTTATTAAATAACAGTGAAAATTTAGTTTTATGTGTGAATATTATTTTTACTTAAGAAGAGGACCTACGTGTTTTTATGATTTATTTATATTTTTTAGTTTTAAATTTAAATATTTTTTTAATGATCTGCTTCTTTTTCGAGTTGACAGTTGAAGTTTCTCGATTGCAAGTAAATTTCTTTTAAATTATTTTGTAGAAAAATAATGGTCAGTTCCAGAGGCGATCGTCTGAAATAAATGCTATGCATAATCACTGCCGTCTTTTATCATGTAACGCTTTGCATGATTTTAAATAACATATAAATAAACGCTATATCGATACTGTTAGTCACAAAAGTTTCAAACATAAATTTAAAAAAGTAAATTCAGTGAATTTTGATAGCTATTCTGACTTGTTTAAAGTCTTACTAGTTGCGCATACTGATATTATTTTCATATACATACATGAATTTAACGGAATCGAATTTCGAAGCAATTTTCTCTTCTAGAAAACACTCTGTATTGTTTACCGACGTCTTAACAATTTTTAAAATATGCAGCTTACAAAAGTATCGGCATTTTTTTTAAATTGTAAAATTTTTAAATGTTCAAAATGCAGAATTAATTGTTAGACTTTTAAAAGTTCGGAGATCCACATTCAAAGAGAAAATTTAGCACAGTGTTAATCATTGAAGAAATTACAAAAGAAATGCATGAATTAACATAAACTGAAGTTTTTCTGGCGCCAACTTGAAATTAATGCCTAACTTCAACTTAGAAATGGCTTGTATGGTTTTTTACAAAACTCGATATTTGCGAATAATTTCAAACGTAGGATCAAACTATTGAGAAAAATTTAAAATATCATTCAAAAAATTTTATTTTATGCTGAATATGTGAAAATGGGGAAAAAATGCAGTTACCGTACGCAAGCAATCCCGGTGTAAGATGTCAATACGGAGTATGGCCACCATGAAGAGCGATGCAAGATTACATACGTCGTATTATGCTTTGCACAACATTACCCATCAGCTGTTGGGGTAATTTATCCCATTGGTCTGTCAGAATTCGGATGAGGGTGTCCTAGTTTATCGAAGGGCAATGTCGACCAACAAAACTCCTTACCAAAGCATCATAATTATTTTCAATGGGATTCGAATTTAGACAAAGTGCTGGCCATACCAGGCGTGGAATATTCACGCTCTCTAGACACTCCTGTACAGCGACTGTTTGATGAACAAATTTATCACAGGCAGCACCACGGAACGAGAACATGAGGCAGCAGAACATAATTAATGCATAGCCAGTCAAAGTCTCAGCTGGAAGCACGTACAGGCTTATTGATCATGATCCCAGCCCATACCATTACACTACATGTAGGATATCGGTCCCTTTCCTGTATGTTTGCCAGACTATATGCAGTAAAAGTTACTCTCACAGCAGATCAGCTGGCGTCTATAATCCGATGACAGACTGAACCTGATCCCATCTGAGAACAGTGCCCAAGCTTAGTCGCCATTCCACCAATTGCGATGCCCTTGCAAACAGACTAAAAGGGGACGTCTAGACAAAGGAATGCACACAACGGGACGGAGGGCGTATAGTCCTCCCTTCATGCAAACATCTGGCCACAGCTTTGCGGGAGATCGCTTGCCAGTAGCAGCACGTAACTAATTTGCTACCTTCGTAGCTGTACTGCTCCTGTTCCTTTTTGTCGATAGCACTATATACCTATCTTTTGCAGACGTCGTACTGCAAACATGAACTCTTCCCGTGACGTTTGCTACCATTCCATTTGTTTGAAATGAATTCCAAAGCCTTTAAACGACACTTTGCTGACGTCGAAATCCCTAGCAACATCTGCTATTTTTAACCTTTCTTCAATCTTGCCAATAATACGGCCACGCGTACAATCATCTAAGTGATGTCGGGAAGACATATCGAAAATTGGAAGTTCAAAAACTGATTGTTTCCCGTTAAATTTTGCTTTTGAACAAAAATGGTCAATACGCATTAACTCCTTTATATCTCTTATCAGTACTATCATGTGACGAACAACTCCGGACTTTGCATAAACACAAGTTACTGTATTGCGCACTTATGTGTTTATTTCCACATTTTCCTACTTTCCAAATTGTGGTTGCACTGTCATCCGTCCTTAACAATTGTCCACCAATGTATAACAGTCCAGTATTTTTTTCCCTTACTTATTGCTTCCAAAGATTACGTTTTATACACTTGAAGTCTCTAATGTTCTTTATCTTATTTATCGATTGTATTCCAACATGATTTGATATTTGCATGACAATTAAACGTTCAAAATGAATGGCGAGAAAGTGAGTTTTATTAAATATAATATTTTTATTGCAGTTTTATTAAAACATAGTATTTAACTGCAAGAGAACTTTAATTTGGAATAGATAAACAGAAACTTCTTACAAAAAAAATTCAAAATATTTTTTTCGCACGAAATCGGAGAGATTTCGGTACTTACGTATTAACCAAACTACATTAGTACACTGCTGGCCACCCAAATTGCAACACCAAGAAAGACAAGAGATACCACAACAAAATTTATTTAGTAGATAACATGTTGACCAAATATCAAATGATTAAATTTATAGACTTCTGTGAAGTGTGGTTTCTTCCAGAATCAGTAGCCAGAGTAACCGCCATTGTTGGAGATCACCGCTGCCACACACCTCGGCATTGATTCAAAGAGACTTTGGATGTGTTCTTGGGGTACAGCAGACCAAGTAGCTTCCACGCACTGCCAAAGTTGATCTGGTGTTGCAGCTTGGGATGTAATCTGGGTCAATCGTTCAGCAACCATGGACCACATTTTTCTGTTGGCGAAAGATCCAGAGAGCGATTCGGCCAGGGAAGCAATTCAATCTGGCGATTGACGAAGAACCCTTGGACAATGCGTGCCACGTGTGGTCGCGCATTATCCTGTTGCATATGGTTGTGGGCAAGCTCTGAAGGTAAGGAAGGACAACTGGTTCCAACACCTCGGTGATGTAGCGCTGGCTGTTTAAAGTACCGGCAATGCGTGCTAGAGGAGAGCGAGGATGATATTCAATACCGCCCTTACCACAATACCCGGTGCAGGACCAGTGTGGCGGTGCATAACGCAGCTGTTCGGCATTCTCTCTCCACAGTGTCTCCAGACTCGAATCCGACCATCGTGGTGTTGCAGACAGAAGCGTGACTCGTCAGTAAAGAGAATTCCATTCCATTCTGCCGTCCACATCCTTCTTTCATCGCACCATTGGCGGCGGAGACGTCTGTAGTTCTGTGTCAAGGGTAGACGAAGCAATAGAAGTCTTGCGGGCTGACCGCTCTGCTGTAAACGGCGTCGAATGTGAAGTGACTGAGCGATTCGTCACTGCCATGCGCCTAATGTTCCTGTCATCACGTGAAGTGGTGCACTGAGGTGGATGCGATCGAACAAGTCGGTCCATCGTACCTTCCTGCATCCAACGGTCACATGTCCGCATTATAGTTGTTTGGTTTCGCCCAAGATGATTATGATTTCCCTGAAAGATAAACCACACTCTCGGTAGGCCACTATCCTTCCTCTGTCGAAATCGGATACTTGATCAAACGATGATCGCTGTTTACTACGAGTCATAATTGATCGTTTTTTTGAAAAAAACCACAAGAAAAACACAATTGCTGAACTTGAAATCGTCTAAAACCTCCAAGCCTTAAATAGCGCTTTGAAGTAATGCCACAGGCGCGCGTGATGTGCGTCTGAGCTGAAATTCTAATTATTGCATATCTCACCTTCACTAACGCATGTTGTAAATTTCATTTATTTGCATGCTTCCTTCAGGGTGCTGCATTTGCGGTGGCCAGCAGTGCAGATGTAATTCAATAAGTTTAAATGAAATGCAAGAAAAAATGCGTATAATTTAATATTTCGTAGTCATGTGATGTAACATGAGATTTTTTTCGTTTAAGAATGCAGAAATATGGATATGCTTCATTTTAAACATTTTTGGTAACTGGAAGTAAAGTCTATGACCAAGGATTGCAAAATTAAAGGATGCATAAAAACTTTGGTTGACACGTTTTACACAAAAACTAAGCAAATTAGGGTTGAAAAGGAATTTCGATCCGTTACTGAGCAGTACTAAAGTTGACTATTGTTGAATCTTAATATTCTCCACATCAATTCAGAAGTGTGATTCTTCTAACGTGAAAATTACAAAAAACAATTAAATTTCTTTGTGTAAAAATCTTTTTTATGATGCAGTAGTTCGTCTCAGCTCAAAATCTGTAGCAGTTATTTTAAGCTTCAAGAACAACTGAAATGCATAGCAGTATGTTATTTAGTGCAATGTGTTTTAACGAAACAAATAATAAACTTTTGTAGTTTTTCTTAATAATTTTCGCCCTTGCTTTACTTTCTGAACTGATGTTCCTATCTTTTTGCACTGTTTATAGAATAGCATTACAGTTTGTTTTAAAACACGTCAGAGTTTAACGTCATTTGATCCTTATACTGCCTTGCTTTCAAGCGGCTCTGCAAACTAACTTAAAACTCTACCGAAAAAATGCTTTTAAGGTATTTACCACCATGGTCTTCGAAGCTAGTGGAAATAATATCCAAAAATCAGGAATTCTGAGAAATAAAACAGTTTATGAAATCTATATATATAAAGAAGAAAATCTGTGTGCGTGTTTGTTCACTAATAACTCAGTCACTACTATAGCTATCGTCACCAAACTTTCTACAATTCTTTTCTGGGTCCTGGAAAAGGTCGATGTCTATTTTTTTCCAAAAAAAGTAGTTAAAATCAGAGATATCAATTAAAAACTTCGAGAAACGATAATTTTTGCCCTCATTTTTCCGAGTGGCAACAGTCTCGCAAGCTGGACATGAAAATTTGCTTTACTTCGAAAGTTGTTGCCACTGCTCGCTTTCAAATCCTAGCGTTTGTTAATAGAATTTTTAAGTTTTACGACGAAATAGAAATAGCATTTCCAAACATTAAAGGCATTATTTCCTATTCAAAAAATAAGCTGGAAGCCGTTTCGACTATTCGCATCTTCGCACGACTTAATCAGCCTAAATATTAATTAAAAACTCTTAAAGCGCTAATTTTCGCATTCATTTTTCCGAGTGGCAACAGTCTCGCGCGTTGGAGATAAAAAAAGTGCTTTATTTCGAAAAGCGTTACTACTGCTCGCTTTCAAATCGTAGAGTTTGTTAATCAAAAATTTGTCAGTTTTACAAAATCCATATATATATTAAGAAGAATTGTCTGTTTGTGTGTCTATTTGTTTGTTCGCGAATTGTTTTCTGATTAATTATGATCACTTGTTTGCAACATTTAATCCACTAAAATTGAATGTAGGTGAAATATTGGATGGAACTTGAGCTTTTACAACCATTTCATTAGAAAGAAGAAGATCATTAAAAACTGCGTGCCATTGTTGTTGGTATAATGAGAGAGAATTAGTTTATTTTTCAGTCGAAATTTTTTATGTATCAGATTGAAATTTTTTATGTACCATATCGTATCAGATTGAAATATATATGAAATATATATGACTATGAATCGTATTTTTTGCATCAGCTGCCATCGGGTGCTTTCGCTAGTATATCAATAAAGATAATACTACTGTGTTGCTCATTCCATATTTAAATAATGTTTCAAGCGGTAGAAATTTTTAGTAGACTTTTCATATTCTACCTCAGAAAAATACAAAATAAGTATCTTAAAAAAATCGAAAGCTGGAATTTTGCATATATAACTTTACTTAAGTAAGCTTCAGAAAAGAAATATCACATGAAACCTATATTATCTCTATAGAATTTTACTACATTTATCCAGTCTAGACAGCCTATTTTAAAAATAAAATGCACGTCTGTTAAACGCCCATATTGCAAATTTCCTCCAAGTTAAAAAATTGCTTAAGATGTTCGATGTATTTTTACAGTAAAACATCAAATATTTCAGTTCCTTTTACATAGCATGATTTTCCTCTGCTTCATAGAACTAATGCCTGTATAATAAGATACACAGGACATATACTGATTACTGATTTATTTAAGGTTTGCAGTAGTGTGTTGAATAATCTGCAAACTATCCGAAGATAGATTTATTAGCTTAACTCCTGAATTACTTAGACGGAGATGACTGGTATTCTACTGTAGGTACTTGATTTTATAGCCCCTAAATTTACCCCAATACTAGTAGTGTAAGGTTTTAGTTAAACTAACAAAGTTTTATTTTAATTTATACTTTTCTATCTGTTCTCATTTCAACTTCCCGTTAGAAGAAGCGCGCGTTTGCAGCTTTATGCTAATTTGAAGAGCAAGAGGTATTGAAACCGGTCTCAGAGTGAGAGAGCTTTTAGTCTCAGACCACGGTCACTCTATTCGACGCTCTCCTGACTAGCTAGCATTTAAATTCTAAGCCATAGCGCTTTTACCTGATTGCTTATTGAAGTAATTCCAAGTGCGTCAGTATTAGTTAAATCTTGCTACGCACCATTTAGTTTAGAGGCCAACCTCGCGTTATAGCTCTGTGAGCAACGACTAATTTGAATTTCTATTTAGCTTTAGTTTAAAATTATTTGATTGTTCCTTTTAAACCCAAGTGCGGTCTCTACTTTGTGTATCCCTCCCGAGTTGGGACGTGGTTGTAAATAATTGTGATTTAATAAAAGAGGATTTTAAATCCCTTTCAAGTGCAGTTCTTCTAACACTTAATCACAAGATTCTACCACAGAACACAGCTGCATTCAGCTCCCTGTTCCAGATCAGGATTTAAGGAGTTCAAGAAGATGTTTTCCAAGAATATGCATCGAACACTCAGTCCTGACAGTAGAAGAAGGCCGCAGAACTATTACACAAAATGTTACTAATGTTAATTTTGTAGCTTATCATCACAATGTTATATTTGTTTGCATATCACTCATTACCATGTGAAGTAACCTGCGTTTTACGAAACTTGCAAGTTTTCATGTGCTAGATAGCTAATTTTAACTTTTTACTTCCTTGTATGAAGTAAATGATGTATTCTAATCACGAAAACTTTCGTGTATCATATTTCAACGAAAATATCCATTTGTTAAATATAAATGCATTACATATTAACTACATTAAAGATATATAAATAGATTGCATATTAACTACTAACATTACATATTAACTCTACAGTGGACTACACATTAAATTTTAGTATTGGGTCTTGTAGTATCTTGAATAAAAAAGGGATCCAAATGCAAAAGAGACGAACTTCGTTGATCATCTCGGGACTTAATTTCTTCTACTGTATAAGGTACTTTCTCCCCTCCCCCATTTTTTGCATGCTTTCGAGAGGTCCAAGTTCCGAGTTCCGGCGAGGCCATTGCACATTTTTCACATTTTTTTTTAAAGCTGGAAATGTGAAAAATGGAAGCCAAACGGCTGGAAATAAGGAATTTAAAAAAAAAAGACTTGATGACTCTACTGTGGAGAACTAAAAGGAAGTAAAAGGTGGGTATTATGATTCTTCACCACCAGGATTTGGCGATTAGGTCTCCTAATCCCCAGTCGTCTTTTAAAAGGGAGGATGTATAAGGTACTTTCTCCTTCCTTTCCGCATGCGTTCTTGGGGTAACGGTAGCATACGTGTATTCCAGCGGTCCAGAGACGAGTCCCGGCGAGGGCATTGCACAACTTTTCCTGTCTCCTGCTTCCAAATAACCTAGTGACTCTAGAACTGTAAAATACATCTTAAGGAGGTAAATAACTTTCCTAAAATTAGAAGATATTTTATACACACAATAAATCAGAAGGTAAGTGAGAGAAAGTCATACGATGAGTGAAACAGAAACAAGGGTTTGAATTCCTTCAAATTTTGATAAACTATTTCTTAGAATGATAATTGTGACAAATATGCACTTAGTTAGGAAATTATACTGGAAGCATTCAAAGCCTTAGGATGTTCAGTGCGTATAAAATGCAAGTCTTTAAATGTGCATTAAAACATTTTCGCAGAAAACATAGATTCTATATATTTTGCAAATGGAGAACGCTTCCTTCTAAGCATTAAGGATTTGAAAAGGAAACAGCGTAGCATAAGAGCAATTTCAGGTGTAATTTCCAAATGCCGCAAGTGACATGCGAAGCAAAACAAACAAAAGACTGGAAAAACATTCTCACTAAAAAAGAGAGAGAGAGAGGAAAACAATTTTTAAGCCTTTATAAAATGAGGTTAAGTTGTAAATAATCGTGTTTTATAGTTTCATAAATAAATACACTTAGTTCGATCTTAAATTACATTTTATGCGGCAATTTGTCAGTACTAGTATCGCTTGGACACATGCCGCAGAGTAAAATATGATTTTTGAGAGTGATAAAGATGAGTTAATCTAAAAACTCTTATCTCAATTTTGTATTTAGAGCGTAATTCCTGTAAAGCCTGTATACCAGTTTTACGATTCTCATTTTATAGCTTTCAGTTATTATTTCCTAGGAATTTTACGAAAAGTTCAGGAACAGTATGACACTTATCTCTTTGTATGTGATCATTTCATCTTATTATCCTGAGGTGATTTCATACAGAAAACAATTCTTTCCTATGCTAGTTCCCAGTTTGCATAATAAAAGTCATTGCCAGTTCAATTACACATTTCTTTTTTAGAAGATAAGAATAATTATTTATGCACAAAGATATTTACATACTTTAATTCGCTTATCATGTAAATAAATGTATATAATAGATATATATAG
>KK116908.1:127228-154990 GCA_000611955.2 Stegodyphus mimosarum
ATATATATATATATATTTTATAATAAGTAAATTCATGTAAATTATTTACGAGTTAAAATTTGAATGTATTTGTTTACGTATGAACGTTGTAATTTTGCACAACGAGTATCTACACTTGCAATATGATCACATAAAAATACAATTATAGAATAAAATTATTTACATTCGAAAGAATGTTCTTTAAAAGGTGGTCAAACTTACTGGACAAATATTTCAGTAATCTTTTTATTATCGAAGAACTTTTACGAATTAATTTGGTTTAGTTCCTGTGTTATTTGTTCTCTTATTCGTTTGTTTAGATTATAATTTTAAATAATTTTGCATCTACTTTCACCGACCCGATTTTCTTGAAATGTTGAGCATAAAAAATTTCTATAGTTGTAGTCCGCAGCGAGTTTTGAAGCTCCGATATAGCTCTCATTGATTTACGAAGTGAGTTTTATGTGTTTTACACACATATTCTTGCATAAAGGTCGAACTATGTTTTCTAGAATTTAGATCTCTTCATAAAATAAATTTTTAAATGGAGTGCGTTTCAGTCCTCTAAGTTAGTTTACCAATTTTTAGCGATTTTGCCATAAAGGATCAATGGAATTTCAAAAAATGGAAAAAATTTGAAAATATAGAACCTATTTTCTAGCGAGTACGTTACCTAAAAAATTGCACCACTAAAAATTTGTTACCTAAAAAATAAAATATATACATTCATTACATATATATGGGTGTGTGTGTGTATAATAGCCTATTATTAGAATTTCCGATACACAGTATATATATATATATATATAAACACATACATAATATATACTGTAGTGAGTTGACATAAGCAGGGAGGTAATTCATTTAATTTATTTAAGATTCTAATTCTGGACTATATGCAAATAATTTACAATATAACGAAAAAGAAAACAAAAATATAAAACAGAAAGCATATGATGCATAGCGTCTACTAAAGCCCCTGCCCGTTACTTGGACTTAAGTTCTCAAGGACTTTTTCTTTTTGATGCAGGGTGAAGTTCCTGTGTAAAGCAAGCAGCCTTGTTGCCTCACCTGGCCATTCCAGGCGGGTTGCTCTCAAGACAGGGAGCTGGAAAGTCTGGTTACCGGCTACTGAATCTCTCCGGAGAGAGATAAGAATGCTTTTGGCAAAGAAAACAAAACATTTCTCCTGACAGAACTGAAAATATAAGAGAGAAGGTTTCTCTTCTTTCACTACAAACTAACTAACTCACTGTCTCTGGAGCTGCGTTCACTGTTTTTGTTCAAGATTTCCTGGGCTTGTTGGGACGACGGTCTGAGTTCCCATTTGCCCCAAAATTTTCAGATATTTTCTCGATTGGCAAGAGCACTCTGATTGCTGACAGATATAATGTTGACAGGCTTGGAAAATTTTTTTTGAAAATTCTCCGTCAACAACTTGATACTCAAACCGGGGTGGCCAACGATAGGCAGTCGATGCTTAGCAAAGAACAGCAATAAAGAGATGCGTGAGAATTTGGACGAAGGACTGCCACGCTCGAGGTTTTCTCAGGAAAGAAACAGTGTTTCTCCTTCGAAGCATCATGAGCGGAAAAAAAGATTTGAGAAAGTGAGTACAGGTCATATTCATCTCTCCCGAAAACTGCTAAGTGGTCATCAGGAAATAACATTTTCGATAATTTCGAGGTGGTCGTCAGAAAATAGTTGAAGGTGTCAGAGTATCAATAGTTTATGTATAAGGAAACAAAAGCCAAAATATAATATAACTTTAAAATATCTATAAGACTGCAGCAAAAGTGATTACTAAAGATTTAAGTTTGTTTATGTAAACTAAAAAAACGTATTTAGTAAAGTAATTACTCTCACCCAAAGCCAGTCTGATGATTATAAAGCTGTATAAACACACAAACTAAAACCGTAATAGTATATAAACAGAAAACCTAAAGCAATAATACTGTGTAAACATGTGAGTAATTAGCAAATTCGTGGAAATAAATTAAATTTTAAAATTAAGACAAAGAATAGTGCAAAAATTTATACCACTTAACAATAATACCAACTACTATGTGTTCAAGTAAATACTAGTTTAAAAATAGCAAAAAAAAAGATGTTATTCCGTTAGAGCGGCATCAGTTAAAAATGCGGCACACCTTTTCTGCTATCAGTTGTTGCCAAGTTTAAAATTATGAAATAATAATAGAGCTTAAAAGACTAAAACAAATTACTTCTGTATAAAGTAATTTTTCTAAAATTCCGTATGTGTTAAAGAAAGGGAAATTTTTCCTTTTAAGTTTTGAATTTAGAATATTCTAGACATAAATAAAAAATAGCAAAACAAAACAAAATTTAATATAAACAGGTGGCATAAAAATGTTTTACACATAAATAAAAAA
This sequence comes from Stegodyphus mimosarum, assembly GCA_000611955.2. Classification (NCBI taxonomy): domain Eukaryota; kingdom Metazoa; phylum Arthropoda; class Arachnida; order Araneae; family Eresidae; genus Stegodyphus; species Stegodyphus mimosarum. The sequence continues at coordinate 129,601 of KK116908.1, forward strand.
TAACAAAACAAAGGGAAATTCAATCTTGACAGGTGGCATAAAATTACAAATATCATTCAATATTATTGAAAAAATTAGTTTTTAAATATAACCGATGACACATAATTATGTTAAATATGACACTAAATGGTGGCGAGCAGTGTTCCGCTGATCTTTGTTTCTCCATTTAGCACTGCCTCACAATCGTTTCACAGCATGACATCCGGTTTCGGAGTCTACAAAATTACCATTTACAGTGAAATGTTCATATCCAACATTTCTCAATTCCTCCTTTTTATACCCTTTCCATCAGCCTAAAAATATGATGCTGCTATCCGTGATGCTTTCCTGTATGGCAGTCATCAACGTTTTGCAAAAAGATGGGAACGGCGACCACAAAACATTCTTTGCTTTCTCCGGGATAAACCCCTTGTTCCGTACTTGTAACTTTATCGTTTGGCTGACGGAGCACTTTCCCATCGCATTTTTGTTGTTGCGTAATTCTTATGTTAATCTGTTAAATCTGGCAACTGTAAAGTAATGTTTAGTCTCTGATAATTGGCAACTGGTATATTCCACTACACAGAAGAAGAACGCTGACTCTGCAGATCTGCTTGCTGTCGTAACTGTTCTTACTCTCTAATAATAAATAATTAAATGATATCGTTGGTAACACATTTCTTTACTACGCTGAACTACGCACGCTACCTACGCACAACCCTGAATACCCATAGTTCTGGAAGAACACATCCAACGCACTTAAACCATAAAATTCAGTTCAACAGCAATATCGCAAAATAATTTTAAATTGAGCATATCTTTAGAAATTCCAGTACACGCTCTCACGCGCTGGAGATAAAAATGTTTTTCTGTACAACGTTGGTATTGCTGGCTTTGAAATCTTTGAGTTTGTTAACGAAAAATTCGTTAAAGTTTTAGAGAATATTGTTACGAATTTCACATTTATTTGGCTATTTATTTAGAACTGTAATTAAAATTCCTTTTTATTTTCCCGTGCAACGCACGCAGACGATTTTTGAAGAGAAAGCTACGTCAAAAAAAAAATAATAAAAAAAATATCAAATCTTGGTGAAACTAAATAGTATAGTTTAAAAAAAAATCTGAAATGTTTCAGATTTTAAATTACGTCCAAAGGGACGTTTATTTAACATTTTGTGTGTTACCTTTATTTGTTAAATACCATGTTCTTCGCACTTAAACCATAAAATTCAGTTCAACAGCAATATCTCAAAATAATTTTAAATTGAGCATATCTTTAGAAATTTCGGTACACGCTCTCACGCGCTGGAGATAAAAATGTTTTTCTGTACAACGTTGGTATTGCTGGCTTTGAAATCTTTGAGTTTGTTAATGAAAAATTCGTTAAAGTTTTAGAGAATATTGTTACGAATTTCACATTTATTTGGCTATTTATTTAGAACTGTAATTAAAATTCCTTTTTATTTTCCCGTGCAACGCACGCAGACGATTTTTGAAGAGAAAGCTACGTCAAAAAAAAAAAAAAAAAAAATGCATACATTTATGCAGATTTTTCATTTTTTAAAATTTAATGCAGAGCGATAACATTTAGTGGCAACAATTTGAAAAGTGATACGCCGTTTTTGTGTTTCCGACGCAAAATCGCAAAACGAAAGTAATAGTCCTTCGGGACTAAATCCCTTTGGACTAATAATAACATGCATACATTTATTTATGCAGATTTTTCATTTTTTAAACTTTAATGCAGAGCGATAACATTTAGTGGCAACAATTTGAAAAGTGAATCGGGCATTCAGAGTGAATCAACGCAAAATCACAAAACGAAAGTAATAGTCCTTCGGGACTAAATCCCTTTGGACTAATAATTTTTAATATATATTCGAAATACGCCGAATTTTAGTACCTGTTAATGTACGGTTAGTTCCCTCCTCTTTTTAGTGAAATTGAACCCCTTCTGAAATTTATCATCTCGCTGTTATTAGGTAATGTATAATATTGTCGTTTCTGTCATTTTTGCTAGCTTAAAGGTGCAAATCAAAACAGTTTTATGGCCTATATATGACATTTTATAACAAAATTCAACTGTGTGTGTACGTGTACAGAAACCGAAACATTTCATTCTTACCTCTCACCGGTGCAGCAATGCAGGAGTTAACAGATTTTTGTAATATATAGGGACAAAAGTAATTAAGTTTCCTTTTTCTTCTTTCCCGAATGGGAAACAGAAAGACGTTACAGAAATATTTACCCCAACACATTCTTCTTCATTTGGCGTCAGTTCAAACGATACAATCATTATTAATCAACCCTAATTTAGTTCTAAACATACAATTTTTTTCTTGGGCTACTCAGTTGTAGTGGCTTCCAAATTTAATTTCAGAATATCTACGTCTGTAAGCAAAACTGTAAATAATCAGCATAAAAAAAATAATATATTTTTGGTCCCTTTCTGTAAAAAAGACACTGATGTTGGTGCAACTGACTTAATACACTATTCTACTAATAGTTTCAAATGTAAACAAAGGGCGGCTTCGTTAGGCTTAGTAGCGCCACTTAAACTTTTAAAATTGTTGACAAATCTGCAATTATTGCATGCACATTCATTAAAAAGCCATAATCATATTAATTAAAACCCTTATTCGGAACATAAGAATAACATAATTCTATCACTTTTAAAGCAAAAAAATGCACAATTTAACAACATAAAAGAGTAAAAAAAAAGATGGCACCGAACTGGGTAAAAAAGTGGGTATATAATATATATATATATATTTATTGCAGTCGATTGCAACCAAAAAGGGAGTTGCACAACTGCATGTTATAGCAGTCCCATATAAAAAATGTAAACCTTTTGAGGTTAGTCGTTTTTGAGTTGCGCGAGATACATACATACGTACGTACGTACAGACGTTACGAAGAAAATTGCTTCTGAATCTATTTTGAATCCATTTTACAATCCATTTTGGGAAAAAGAGCTCTTTATTCTGTCCGTACGTACAGATGTCACGCAAAAACGGTTACAGCCGAAGACATCGCGGCAAAAGCACCGCGGACGACAGCGTTGCGGAGAAAACAACGCAAGGCGAAACTGTCGTGGTACAACACATCGTGAGAGAAAATAAAGCAAACAGAAAACATCCCAGTTCTAAAACGTCATGGTACAAAATATCGTCGTCGAAAATAAAGGTGTTCAAAAACTTCGCAGTTTAAAAATACCGTCGTCGAAAATATCGTGGTAAAAAATAAAGTACCTACAAATCATCGCATGACAATAATATGGCAGATATGCGTTTTTCAGGCTTTATAAATGGATATTCGCTCATGGAAAGAAGGATAATTTATACTTTCATATTATTTATTAAGTAATAAATTTTTAAAAAACAGAACAAGAAATCCAAACAAAACAATAAATAATTTTCACTATAAGAGTATCAGATTAACAAAAGTGAAGAAAATAATCTCATAATCAACTTAGCAATTTTTTTATAGATAACTTCCTGCAGTTACTTATGTCTCTTTTTCTATTCTTTTTTTAGATTATAATTTTCATGCAAAATGACAAGTAAAACTTTATGAAAAATGATTTATTAATGAACTTTGTTAGTTAAGTATGTCAGTTTAAAATTCTGTTAAGTTGCATTAGTTTTCTATGCTTAAGTTTCCATTTTACATATTCAACAAATATTTATTAGTTAATAAAAAATAATAAAGTACAAATTATCCTTCTTTTCATCTTGCGCTCGCAATTCATTATGCTAGCATCCTGTTACAGTTATTAAAGCTTGAAAAAAGCATATCTGCGATGTTATCATCCCGCAATGTCTTGTAGGTACTTTATCTTTTACCATGACATTTTCGACGACGACGTTTTTAAACTGCGAAATTTTGAACCGCTTTATTTTCGACTACGATATTTTGTATCACGATGTTTTAGAACTGCGATATTTGCTCTTTGCTTTATTTTCCTCGACGGTGGTTTCTTCCACGACGTTTTCGCCTTGCGTTGTTTTTGCTGCGATGTTTTCGGTGGACACCCGCAAAAACATACCCTTTGAAATGGATTCGAGGGCGATCAAAATGCAAATTTTCGTTGAAATATTATACCCAAAAATTTCAACAACACTCCCTTTATTTTCTTACAAAGAAGTAAAAAAAGAAAGGATTATAATAATGACATAAATTCGTTTACCAAATGAGGACCAATGATTAATTTTTTAAATAGAATAAAGCCTTTTTTCCCCTTTATTACTTCCTTGTACAAAGGAAGTATTGTAATCGCGAAAAATTTCGAGTCTCATATTTCAACGAAAATATCCATTTTGACCTCTATCGAATGCAATTTAACAATGTTTTTGCATAATATCTAAACATAAGGAAAGAATAAAGACATCTTTTTCCCCAATAAAATTATAAGACTGATTTAAAATGGATTCTGAAGAGATTTTTTTCGTGGCGTCTGTGCGTACATACGTACGTATGTATGTATGTATCTTGCATAACTCAAAAACGAGGAGCCTCAGAACGTCGAAATTTTGTATATAGGACTACTATAACATATAGATGTGCATCGCATTTGATTGCAATCGGACGCACCAAAAGTATAAAAATATATGTGTATATATATATCCACTCTGTTACTCGGCTCAGTGAGCTCAGTTTCTTTATTCTTACATGTTTGTAAATTATGCATTTTTTGCTTTAAAATGATTGAATTATGTTGCTTTTATCTTTCGGTTACAATTTTAAACCTTTAGTTAACCTACATGTAATAATTGTGGAATAATCAATAATTTAAAAGTTTTTTAAGTGCGGCTAAGTCTAATTTTTGGTTATAATAGCGAACACATTTGTTTACATTTGATACTTAGCAGAATAATGAATTTGTTGCCAATCTAGAGAAACTAAGTTTCGCAATAATAAAGTTACGTTTTGTTTTATTATTGCGAATTGAATTATACTTAATTCATTTTGGAATTATCATTTAAGTTATTAGCTTATTTTTCCGTATAAACTATAATTTTAACTCTAAAAATTGCTTTTTAATTGTTTTAACTGTACTTAGTGTTTTATGTTTTTCTATATCTTTCAATTTTTAATAAAAATATATGAAATTTTTATGTATTTTTGCCTTACCGCGATGTAAGAACTGAATTAATTTATAGCGCATGCGCATTAGGTAAGCGGCACTGAATCGTCTGTGAAAAGCTGTTTTTTTTTTTTACTTGTTTAATTTCTTTTATACATCCTTTTAGATTTATAATAGTATTTGAATAGAACTTGTGGTAATCCTTCAGGTGCTCTAATGTTTGGGCACTCTGAGTTACAAAATGAATGAGATAACGCTGTTAAGTGAACCTAGCACCGAAATGTGACTATGGTAAATAAATATAGTGAACTTTAAGGGGTGTATTTATTCTATCGACGAAGTAGATTTAATTCAAAATTTGTTAACTGTTAATTCGATATGTTTAAATGAAATGTTGGAAAATTGCGTATAATTTAATATTCCGTACAAGGAAGTCATGTGGTGTACATATGAGATTTTTTTAAGATTCTAATCTTTATAACAAAAAGATTTTTTCCCTCCTTTAGGAAGGAAAAAAAATCTTTTGTTTATTTTTCACTTCTACATTTACTTCGTATGGCTGAAATGCATCAGTAATGCACGTTTCTATGTCTTCAGACTTTAGTGTTGCCAACAGCGTTTTGCCTATACTGGTTCTTCTCACCTTCCACACTATTGACATGGAAATGTATCTAAGTCGTCTTATTCTCATAATTGCAATTAACTTTCGAATTAAGTCATTACAGCTGTGCCAAGGTTAAGAAATACCTTGCAAGACGAACATCTCGCATATCAGCATAGGCAAGGGAGGAAAACTGCCCCATGTAATGAATTCTGTTCTTCGTTACAAAGTGCGTTCGAATAACATGGTATATTAATAACAAAAAATCACCAAGTACAGTTAAAACAATTTTTACAATTAAAATTACAATTTCTACGCCGAAACCAGCTAATAACTTAAATAATATTTCCAGAATGAATCAAGCATATTTTAATTCGTGTGGCGAAAGGCTAATGTCGCGATAGGCTAATTTTAAGTCGAAATTCTATCCTATCTAAAATCTATCTATGAAGAAATCTATATCTATCATTGATTAGAAGAAACGTTAATTTAAATATTTATTTACACTATATACAGTTAAACAGTTAATAAGTCATCATATGGAATTCTACAAAACAAAGGATAAGGCTTACTACGCCTTTCCCGTCTAGCATTTATCATCTAATTAATTTTTTCTACTTCAGGTGGGGACGCTGCTATCGCTGTATGACATCATATTTCTCTAAACTCCCCACCTGAACTCATGGAGTTCACCCAATTAAGAAGAATAACAATTAAATCCAAATAAAATGAAAATACTTACAGTTACTTACTGTCACAAATTTTAAAAAAATGAAAAAATTGTAGGAATATAGAATCGGTACTTACTCTCTAGGCATATGATGTCTGTAAATATACTTCACAGATGGTTGGTTGTCTAGGGTTCTCAATAATTAATCCAATTTAAGGAAAACTCGAAGATTTAATGGAAACATGAATAGTTGCTACAGACTACAGTGATTACATTCATAGAAGGAAACAGATGCCATTATTTACAGATGAATAGAAATCAGCGTCTTTTACATTCAACGTCTTTCAGTCGTGTTACCGTCTTAATGCGCAATCGTCGTCTGCGTTCTCTCCAGCTCAAGGGAAAAGTCTTTTCGCACAGCTTGCAGCATCATCTGATTATTATTGACGACGCCATCCCATAAAATATTCTTTTGAACATCTACTAAATTATAAAATAAAACAAATTAATCAATTAAACATAAGAAATTATTGAATAATCATTAAGTTAAAAAATTTCTCCTTAAATGTCGCAGTTGATAGTTCAGTCAATAGTTCTAAATTTTGTTCACAACTTCTAAAGGATATAAGAGTTGTATGGGTCTCTTAATCTGTCCTTTGGACGTCTTAATTAAACAAGAACGAACATGTTGATCTCGTCCTCTGTATATGCTCTTTTCAGACACCGAACATCCCGCCCGGCGTTGAAATATTAGGTTCAATACAGTAAGTAAAAATTCAAGAAAATAATAAATGTTCATACAATACAAAATTATACAATGTAAATTCATGCACAAATTATAGTACATGTAATTGCAATGTGAAAAGAACAAATATGATAGATTACAATTTAAACTTTCAAATATACATAAAAATTTATACATTATTTCTCAATTGGCAATAAATGCATAAATGTGTTTTCTAAATCGTATCGTGATGGAAAAAAGTTCCTCTTGAATCATTCCACCTTTACATAATATGTCGTTCAATGAATAACCATTGGTAGTTTTGGCACTCGCGTCGAACACGACGCGTAACTTTGTTGTTTTACTATCAGGTTTCAGCGCCCCATGATGAGGAAGAAAATATCCTCCTTCAGTTTCAGTCTTCCATCTTTTCCATATGATTTAATGATCCATATTCCCTTAAAAATGAAACATAAAGTTCTTTCATTACCGAATCATTTGACAAACGTTTCCACAATTGATTCAGTCTTTTTTCAGCGATTTCTTTTGTATCCCCTAATTGTATGTTTTCACCAATATCTGGCTTAAACGGCATTTTAACCACATATCTTCCATCCGCATGTCGGTAAAATGAGTTTTCAAAAAGTTCATTGCAGTAATTTAATTAGAATTAACTGTATGTTTAGTTTCATTTACTTCTTCAACTTCCCAAAATGATTTTACTAAGTTATTTAACGAATTAATCTCTGTTGACAAAAAACATTAATTTAAGTCATAATTTTTTACATTTGGAATTCTAATGCTTCTAGAAACTAAAAAGCCGAAGCAGCTGTTTTGAAGAAATAACTCATTATCTTCTAAACGTATTTTATCTGTTTTTAAAAATTCAAAAAATAATTCCGCTTCTAATAATAAGTCTACCTTTTTGGCCTTGAAACATTCGTCATCAGCTAACTTTATTCCCTTCGGAATATTTTACTGCAAAATATGAATAGATTTCGATGGCGTCATGTCAGTTATTTTGGAACAGCTAATAACTATATTTCCCATTCATTTTCTAAGTTCGATAAACGCGTCTTTATTTGAGATTTAACATTCGAAGTAGTGTTGCCTATTCCACTAATTGGAATAAATACTCGTTCTTTTTTTATTCCTAATGACTTCGTAACACCAACAGTACAAAGCATAGAAGTCGAAGCTGAACCAAGCACGGCTCTAAAAGAAATTCGTTCATCATAAACATCGCGAAGATAAACAATCGCTGTATTTATTAACACAAATTTAGACTTATTTGCAGCGGCCATCAAAGTTGTGTGTGCGGGAGAGAGGCAGTCTTCTTTCACATTCACTGACGAAATATTCAAGATCAATTCTTTTTCTTTCGATGATTCATTTTGTCTTTCGTCACCTTTATGCAACAGCGTATGATATGTGTCTTTCTTACAGACATAACAACTGAATTTAGCTTTACACTGCGATAATAAGTGTGATGGAGAAAGACATTTAATGCATAGTTTATATTCGTTAACAAAGTCATACCTCTCAGAAACAGAAATGTACTTAAATTTCGAACAATGATAAATTGGGTATGATTCTTTACACATTATACATTTTCTAAAAGGGTTTGTTTCAGTTACCAAAGATTTTGAATTTTTAGAGCCACTTAATTGATTTGATACTTTAGTAGCATAGCTTTGCTTAGTAAAACTACTTTTATTTATTTCTTCAAGAATGCGAATTCTTTCTTCGAGAAATTCTAAAAATTCATCAAGTTTGGGAATTACATTTGATTTTACGTTTAGTTCAAATGCTTTTCTAGATTATCTATCTAATTTATGCAATAAAATATTTAATATCAAAACATCAGATAAATTATTTCTATCAAATTCTAATACACTTAAAGATCTCAAACATCTTTTAACATTATCTACTAGTGATCTCAAATGAGACGGTGAGTCATTTACTTTTTCAAAGTTCAACAAATTATTAATAAAAGCATCAACTACTGCTCTTTTGTTTTCATATCTGCTTTCAAGTGCAGAAAATAGCGACTCAAATGTATCCTGACATGATTCTAACATTTTTGCTTCAACTTTAAGTGATGCTTTCAAATAAAACAGTTTCCCAGTATCATTTAAATCATTGTTATTACCAATCACAGACATAAATTGCACTTTAAAATTCTTAAAATCTTCATATTTACCATAAAATTGAACTTTAAGTGATGCTTTCAAATAAAACAGTTTCCCAGTATCATTTAAATCATTGTTATTACCAATCACAGACATAAATTGCACTTTAAAATTCTTAAAATCTTCATATTTACCATAAAATTGAGGATGAGGTAAATCAGGCAGTTTAAAATTTGATTTAGAAACAGTTTTGTTTTCAAATTTACCTTTATTATTTGTTTCACAATTAGAAAGAAAAATTCTAAATCTTACTTCGAACTCTTCGACTTTTTCTTCCAATTCTTGTGTAAGGCTTAGATCATAGGTTCCCAACGTGGGCGATAACGCCCCCTTGTGGGCGTTTCAGGCTTTCAGGGGGGCGGTAAAAAACCCAAAGAAAATTAGGGGGCGTTGATATGGCACAGAGGGGCGTTGGAAGATTAGCCAGATATAGTCTAAAAAGACTTTAAAATCACGCTGATAATTCATTTCTATCACGTGTGCGAAAATTCACATATTTCGATATGAGACTTCACTGTTCAGAGAAAGATATAACTCTCTAGTATGTACGATTCTGGGGCTGCATGTGCTAAAACTAGCAACCTGTCTTGCCAATTTGGCGAGATGCACTCCAAAAAGTCGCAGAAAACTGTTGACTTTTGTTAAAAGGGTCACCATTTTAGTGAAAGGAGAAGTAGAACCGGAGTTCATAATATCAGAAGGAAAAGCCTTCAGTGCAAAAATATATCTGTATTGTCTTTATGTACATATTTATGTTACGTCCAAAGCCCGAAGTTCGGCCAGTTCGCGTTTTGGCCAGGAGGTTTGGCCAAAGTCCGAAATACTTGCAATTAATATTGTATTTTATACTTTGGCCGGCCATTTCGCGAAGTGGCTGGGAATTCTTGGCCAAAGCCTGATGTGATAATGGTAGATTGAGTCTATGGAGCAGAAAAAGACTAAGGATCACCCTTAAAGGTAGTTGACAAATTGAGTACTCAATTTGCCTCTGTATTCATACTCGATACGCAACGCATTTGCTTAAGATATAATTCGTCATTTTGAAGGGCGCAAATCTAATCTTCACACTATCACATTGTTACAGCATATGCGTTCACTGAATAGTTTCTACTCGTTGAACTCACAGAAGTACTCATTTTTAAATACTTCATTTTTAACAGTGTGTAAAACCATCTGCCCTTGATTTCTTTTTTCCCAAATTGGCCGGTCAAAGCCAGAAATCAACAAAAAGATTGGACATTCGCCGGTAAGTTTACAGCAACGTTGGCCAAAATGCGAATTGGCCGATTTCGGGCTTTGGCCGTAACATTTACAAAAAATGTCACTGGGACTAAAAAATGCCACTTACAAGCGGCAACGATAGCGAGATCTCCAACTAAACTGTATTCTAAGAGAGTCTGTAAAAGTGCGTAGGCGACGTTGGACGCGGGAAAAAATTAGAGCGCCGAAATAAGCGGCGGCGGAGTAGACAAATCGTCGCCAGTGGTTTACCCGATCAAAATTGTAGGTAGCTAAAAATAGAACAGCCCCGCAGAATGCTACAGACTCAGGCTCACACTATCTATCGTTCATCGCAGCATGTACTGCGTACGATGAAAACGGCGTTGCCTTAATATTTTGCTACTTCAACTTATATTATTTAAACCGGCAGTATCCCTTGCAGCTCCCTTAACTTGGATCAAGTATAAGTAAAGAAAAACCCATGTCGGAAGCAAAAAAGAAGAGGCGGCAGTACAGTGCGGATTATATAAAATACGGATTTATCGAAAATCCCTCAAATCCATCATCTCCATTGTGCCTTATTTGTCAAAAAACATTTTCGAATGAAGCGATGAAACCTTCTAGGCTTCAAGATCATCTTAATAAAATGCATCCGGATAAGAAAGACAGAGATATGACCTATTTTCTAGAGATAAAAAAGAAGATTGAAAATCAGCCAACTATATCAAAATTATTTTCATCAGCTTCTAAACAAGACGATGACGGACTTCGAGCTTCGTACAATATCTCATTGTTGATTGCTAAAACAGGCAAGCCACATACTATTGGGGAAGATTTAATTTTACCAGCAGTTAAAGAAGTAATAACCACCGTGCTCCATAAACCAGCTACAGATATTATCCGAAAAATTCCTTTGAGCAATAATTCTGTGCAAAGACGAATTGATGAGATGGCTGAAAACATTGAAGAATCGTTGTGCAATTATCTGCAGACTTGTCAATTTTCAATTCAGCTGGATGAGTCCACTTTACCAACCAATGAAGCATTGTTATTGTCGTACGTGAGGTTTATCAAAGATGAAAAAATATGTCAAGAAATGTTGTTTGCTACCAATTTGGAAACAGATACAAAAGGAGAAACCATATTTGATACACTGCAAAAGTTTTTTGACGAAAAGGAAATTCCTTTTAATAATATTTTGTCGGTTGCTACGGATGGCGCACCGGCTATGACAGGGCGTCACAAAGGCTTCATAGCATGCTTAAAAAATAAAGTTCCGGACGTGCTTGCTGTGCATTGCGTAATTCATCGACAGCATTTGGTTGCGAAAAATTTGAGCGAACGTCTCCATACATCACTGCAATATGTTATAAGAGCAGTTAATAAAATCAGAAGTAACTCGTTGAATGACAGATTATTTAGTCAGCTTTGCATTGCAAATGATGAAGATTTCAACCGATTGCTGCTTCACACAGAGGTGCGCTGGCTTTCAAAAGGTACTTGTTTGACTCGATTTTACAATCTGTTTGAATCTGTGATAGAGTTCCTAGGAAACAAAGACACGGAATTGCGCGACAACCTCATCGCATCAAAAAACGATATTGCGTACTTAGCAGACCTCTATAAATTGTTTAATGATGTCAATCTCCAACTTCAAGGAGAAGACTTAAACTTGATTAAGACTAAAAATAGCATTGCTGCTTTCGTGTCTAAACTGCTATTATATAAAAGAAATATAGGCAGACGTGAATTCCATACCTTCCCATGTTTATCAGCAGTATCATTCAAGCACGACGACTTGCTTGTTTACTGTCAGCACTTGGAAAACCTCTACAATGACTTCAAGGAACGATTCGAGGACATTTTAAACATGGACATACCAGACTGGGTTTTGGATCCTTTTTCCAATGTCAACACAGCAGGACCATCTCAGTTAGAAGAAGAACTGATAGAACTGACGACAAATGAGGAATTAAAAATTAAATTCAAGAATGGCTACCAAGAATTTTGGCTGCAGAAGTCGATTTCGCAATTGTATCCAAGATTATGGTCGATTGTGCAACGATTTCTGCTAGCATTCCCATCTTCATATTTAGCAGAACGTGGATTTAGTGCTGTAGCAACATTGGTAACGAAAAAGAGAAATCGGCTCCATGTTACTGAACGCGGCGATTTACGATTGTTTTTAAGTAAAATCGAGCCTGATATTAACAAGCTTCTTAAAATGCATCAAATTCAGCCTTCTCATTAGTTAAGTTAGAAATTCGATGCCTTTAAATTTTAATAAAAATACTTTTTAATAATAATTAAGTATGCCTTTTGAGTGTTCTCTGAAACTGTCAATTTATTTATTTAGAAAGCAATAGTTTATTATGGATTATTTCGTATCATCAAAACCCCTGCCTGTCCTTATAACAGGTAAGCTAAAACTTTTATTTTTCTTTTTAAATAACGAAGAAATTCAGTAGCGTTTCAATTCCAACAACATTCTATCTATTAGTAATTTTTTTTATTTAATTCTTGTTTTCACCATGCATTATGTACGCTCTTATTTCTCTAGGGGGGCGGTATTGAAATATTCACTAGAAAAGGGGGCACCAGTTCGAAAAAGGTTGGGAACCTATGGCTTAGATCATCTTTCAAATCAATTTCCTCTGGTAAATTGGTGTATTCCACTATGAGTTGTTTAACCCGAAATTTTAATTCCTGTAAAGCATCCAATTTAGTCTTCATAATGACATCATGGTTGAGTTTATTCTCCTCCATTTTATATTCATTAAGGAATTTTATCAAAGTTCCGAGTTTTGCTTTCACTACGCCGCGTTGGCGATTCAATGAAACAATATTAGTAGCCATAATCTTCTCCGGCTCGACGGACCACACTGTTCTTGCCGAAGATAGCTGAAACTTATTTAATGAAACTTAACTTCAGTAAATAGACTGTAATATTAACAATAACAAATTTATTTTAACAAAAACAACATTATTGAATACTAACACACGCATGTGCTTATAGCTACCTATGTAACTTAGCTAAGAGACAGCAACCATATGCTCTTACATCAAGCCAATCTGCATACATACTAATCAGAAAAAAAACGGAATAACTTTAGGGTTACATTAAAAGCCAAACTGTGCTTGGCGTAAAACAACGCTGCCAAGCAATGCGCTTTTCAGACACCGAACATCTGATATCAAGTATAAGAATGGCAGATACCAAGTAAGATTACTATGGAAACCAAATTCAAAACATCCAGTGGAAAATAATAGCGATATAGCACTTGAAAGATTTAAGAAATTGAGTAAAAAATTTAAAATTGATAACCCTTTATTTGTTCAATATACAGAGGTTTTTGTTGGAGTTTTACTAATTTACTTTTACCTTTACTAGTTTAAGTTTTTAAGTTCAATATTCAATAGCACATGAAAGACAAAATTAGGATAACAACTCTTAATTACATGACTATAACAATACTGCATGGGTGTAAAAGTTTGTACATGATAAAACAACATTTAGACTGTGAAACTTGTCTGTTCAAATAAAACAGTAAATAATACCAGAAAATACTCCAACAGAAGGAATTAAGAATATGCGTTGTGTTATATTTGATATCATAAAAATTGATAAGAGTTCCAGTTTTAATTAGATCTATTGGGTCCAGTGTTCTAAGTTATTAGAGAAGACATTACAAGATAAGTTAAATTAAATATATGATTTATTGGAGATAAACTGATTTAGTACAAAATTTTACATGGGTGATGGTGGTGGTGTTCAAAAATAAAATAAAATTTTTCATACCGTTTTTTGACAATGGTAAGGGTACATGAAGATACGTGGATACACAATCAAGGCAGTAGATGTCAACAAAAAATTTTCTCGGTTGGCCATTTGCTTTCTATAAGGAGAAAAAAAAAGGTTAGTTATCGAAATTTAGGTAGGCATTCTGGTCGCCCTCCATAGGTGCTTTCTCTCCTCCATTTCTTCCGACATCGTTCTCTGATAACGCAGACAGCTACTCGGGATGAAGCGACAGTTTTCTGGTCTCGTGACACCTTCAGTATAATTTGCCTTCTCGCCGTCTGCCAACGTCTCCCCCTCGTAGATCGCTGCAAGCCTTTTTCTTCTTTCCGCCAAATACTCGTTTGGCGATCCGAGATGGTACAAAACAAGCCAAGGCACTGCAACCCCAGGGGAAAGAATGCACACAGGAAGGTGAAGCAAGGTAGTTCGAACGCCGGATGTTGGCGAATAATCGCCGATCCTCCAAGGTCATCAACCTGTCAGCAGGAGCTAGCCTCGTCTAAGAGTCCCAATCCAGCATGGTGAAAGCCTGCAAGTAAGCGAATCACCCCGACCCCTCAACCTTGGCGTAGCGTAGTTGTATACAAAAAATAAGGATCCAGCAGGGTGCAGAAATCTCACTTGATGACAGATATTTCCCAGACCACTGTCTGGCGGGGCGAACAAAATATCACAACAAAGTCATAAATCTTGATTTCCCAAAAGGCAACGTAAAAAGTTTTCGAAAAGAATTAAGGATTGGTTTTTAAATACTAATTAATACAAGACCGAAGAAAAGTACTTCAATTAAAATATAATAATCACATAGAAAAATTTCTTAGGTTTTCTACAACACCAAACACGAGCACCATAGTCAGAAAATAAAAATTACTTCAATTAAAATATAATAATCACATAGGAAAAATTTTATGTTTTCCACAACACCAAACACGACCACCATAGTCAGAAAATATGGATCCCAAATTAGCAGAAAAGGGGGTACGTTAACAAAACTTAATTAAACTTTAACACCAACTTGTGTAAGCAAAAACTTTAAAAGAGCTTTAAAAAAAATTGACCTTAAGGGTCAACTTAACAAGAGATTAAACATTAAGCAAACAAGTTAAGAATAAGTATTAACTAAACAAAAAATTTAAATAGTTAACCAAACTACCAAAAGTAAAAGAAGAAAAAATTAATTACTCAAGCAACTTAAAATCAGAGTTAACCAAAACTGTCAAAAAAATTAAATGACAACAATGACTTTTCAACAAGGCAAATAAACTTAAGATCAACTACAAAATAAAAACAAATTAATAACCTTTAAGTCTGAAAACAGAATTAAGTTAAATCATTACAATTAAGACATTTTAATTCAACAACAGAAATAGCTAAGTATGTAATACATAACATTCTTAAGGATTAAGACTTAAAACATATTATTGAACCAGTTAAGGAAGATAATCGAAATGACAAGTGTTCATGCGATGTGTGCAAAACAATTTAAACTTAACAATAGTGGACTGTATATTAATTTATTTTACAATTGCGAGCCATTTACATATTGCGAGCCATCTTTCTAGCGATGACTTACTCAGACTACCAATAACAGCAAAAACAAAAATTCAGAGCGAGCGTTACAGGGTTACTGTAATTAATGACCATATGCGCCATGCAAGGCGCCAAGAAGTTAACAGCCAACTGTCCTAATGACTGAACATACCTCCCGGCATTGAAGGGTTGCTTCAATAATTTCGTGCAATAATACTTATAATAACATACAAAATATTACAATTACAACATAACAATACAATAATAATCAGTTAGCAATTAGCAGTAGCAATAAAATACAATAGTAATCGATTTTCAATACGAAATTTTACAATAAACAATACAAATTTTTATCCAAAATACAACAAGTATTTTAATCATAAGCTAACACACTTAACTAACTTAAGAAGTTTCTTCCTGGGGTAGTACTGCGATTTTTGTAATTCCACGCTTTATGATGCCTCTTGCAGTTCGAACTTCTATTACTGTAACCTTACCATCAACTCCAGGAAAAAGTTTTATAATGCGCCCTAACACCCATCTATTCACAGGGAGTTCATCTTCTTTAACTAGTACTAACATACCTATTTTAATATTTGCTCGTTCTACCTTCCATTTTGAACGCTGTTGTAATGTATTTAAATAGTCCCTATGCCAACGTTTCCATATCAATTGGACAAATCTGGTAGTTCGTTTCCATCTTGAGAGTCTGTTTTCATGTATATCAATTAATTCAGGCTCTACAACAGCATTTAAAGGTCTTCCAATGAGAAAATGGCCTGGTGTTAAGGCCTCTAGATCGTTTACATCGGAAGATAAAGGAGTAATCGGACGAGAATTTAAAACAGACTCTATCTGAGTTACTACAGTTAATAACTCCTCGAAAGTTAGCCTTGCGTTACCTACAATCCGCCTTAAGTGATATTTCACGGATTTAATTCCAGATTCCCACAGCCCGCCAAAATTAGGTGTCCGAGGGGGGATAAACTTCCAAACTATTCCTTCTTCAGCTAAATAATCTGCTAATTTTTTATTAGGACTTCTAATTAAATTGTTAATTCTTTGCAATTCGGCATTTGCGCCAACGAAGTTTTTAGCGTTGTCTGAGAAAATGACTGAGCATTTTCCACGTCGAGCAATAAATCTCCTTAAGGTGGCAATAAAGGCGTCCGTCGTAAGGTCACTTACTAATTCGAGATGCACTGCCTTTGTTATAAGGCAAATGAAAAGAGCTAAATATACCTTATGGAGAGTTCCTTTCCTCTGTCCCTTGTACCTAATAAAAAATGGGCCACAAAAATCGGTACCTACATGGTTAAAAGGTGAGCTTGGATTCACACGCTCTGAGGGTAATGAACCCATAATTTGCTCAAGAGTGACTGGTTTAATTTTACTACAAATAATACAATCATGGGTAATCTTTCTAGTTAAATTTCTACCTTGTAATGGCCAGAATTTTTTCCTTATAAAACACAATAATGCCTGCGAACCTACGTGTAAATATTTCCGATGATAATGTTCAGCGATCAGTTTAGTTAATTTGCATTTAGCAGGCAGAATTATTTGATGTTTTTGCGAAAATTTTAGATTAGCCCCTTCTAATCGGCCTCCTACTCTCATTATATTATTTGTATCCAAAAAAGGGTTCAAAGAAAGTAAATTACTTTTGTTATTAATTGGTTTACCTTGTGCGAGGGAATTGTAATCTAAATAAAAATAACATTTTTGAATCTCTCTTACTAAAAACGATTCTGCCTCACTTAACTCCTTTGAACTTACCCATCCTGTTCTTCTCTGTGTTCCTTTATGATGTGCACATCTGGAGTTCCAAATGAACCTGAAAATATAACTAATAATACGTAATAACCTTGAGTAATTATTTGTAATACCAAGAATATAATCAATAAACTTTGAAGGTGAAGTGCATAAACAAGTAATGTCAGTTCTTTTTCTCAGTTCAGTGGAAAAAGTGTCTGTATTTTCTAATTGTTCAAAGTCAATATTCGTGGTTGGTATGATAACTTCTCTCAAAAATGGAGGACCCTTCCACCAGAGATCAGCATCATGTAACTTGTCAAAATTCAATCCTCGAGAAATAAGATCGGCTGGATTTTCCTCTGAACGCACATAATTCCACTGGTATGTCTGTGTTAGTTCTTGGATCTTTAACACTCGGTTAGCAACAAAGGGTTTTAGTAAATGTGGAGAATTCTGAAGCCACGCTAACACTATGGTTGAGTCACACCACAGGCATACTTTGCTGATGTCCAATTTCAATAAAGTCACCACCTTTGTAACAAGTTGTGATAGTAGTATAGCTCCGCAGAGTTCCAGGCGTGGTACTGTCAACGATTTGAGGGGAGCTACTCTGGACTTGCTGCAAAGCAAATGTGAAGATAAGCTATTGTCACTTCTACAGCGTAAATAGATGGCTGCTCCATATGCGAGCTCTGATGCATCTGAAAATCCATGAATTTGTATCTCAGAAAAATTGTCCTGTAGAACATATCTGCTCACTTGTAAATTGTTGATAGATTGCATGGAATCAATGAAAAGTTTCCATTCCTTAATTATCTTCTCGGGTAGCGGATCATTCCAATCAAGCTTTAGTAACCAAAGTCTTTGAATGAAGATTTTTGCCTTTGTTATCCCTGGACCAAGCAGTCCTAATGGATCGAAAATGCGAGCAATGTCAGACAACACTGTTCTCTTTGTGTAAGTAGTTGGTTCCTTGATCGTTGATTTGTACGAAAAACAATCTGCTTTTGGATTCCATAATAATCCTAAAGTTTTGATGCTCTGATCGTCGAAATTACTGAAGGAGTATTCTTCTTGTTCATGCGGAAGCTGCAAAAGATCAGGATGATTAGCACACCATCTGTGCAGACGCATACCTCCACGCGCTAATAAGTCAATCAACTGCGACTGTAATTCTTGAGCTTCTTTTAGAGTATGGGCTCCTGTCAGTACGTCATCGACGTAAAAGTCCCTTTGTACTATTCGCGCTGCTAACGAAAAATTGTTCCTCTCGTCCTCTGCTAATTGGTTGAGTGTGCGTGTTGCAAGATATGGTGCGTTGGAAGTACCGTAAGTTATAGTCTTCAATCTATAAACCTTAACTGGTTCTTCTTCGCTACTCTTCCATAAGATGCGTAATAAATCTCGTTGATGTTCCTTAATCAAAATCTGACGGTACATTTTAACGACGTCTGCTGTGAAGACGAATCTATGGGTACGAAATCTACAAATAATATCAAACAGTTCGTCTTGAACTAACCCTCCATTCAGTAAAACATCGTTTAGCGAAATTCCAGTAGTCGTAGGAGCTGTGGCATCAAACACTACCCTAAGTTTAGTGCTAGGTTTATCGGGCCTAAAAACCCCATGGTCAGGAAGATAATATGAAAAATTTGCGTTATCTTCTTCATCAATCTCTTCGGAATGGCCTAATTTATTGTATTCCTCAATGAAATCTTCATATAAGTGTTTCATTGCGGGATTGCGAGCGAAGCGTTTAAGTAAATAATTCATTCTTTTACTAGCGTTTTCTCTTGAGTCGCCTAAAAGGCTAAGCCCTTCCTCTTTAATTGGCATTTCCACTACATATCTACCGTCATCTTGCCTACAATGCGTGCGAAGAAAATGCTTTTCACAAAATTCCTCTTCCTGACTCTTCACCTTTTTTGAATCATTAACCCCTTCAATCTCCCAAAACCTTCTCAAATTATCAGATAAATGATCCATAGTTTCAACAACCCCACAATAGTTATCAATATTGTCTTGCTGCGGCATGCGCACTGACCCACTAACAATATATCCAAACACTGACTGCTGAAGAATCAAATCTTGTTTATTTATTCTATTTGTTCCTAGTAAATCAAAAAATACTTCGTTAGATAATAAAACATGTATTGGACCAGGTTTATAAAACTCAGGATCAGCTAAACCAATGGATTGCAATTGCTTAAGATCAGGAATGTGTAGATGTCTAGCAGGCGTTATTCGAGTTATTTTTCGAACAACAAAAAAATGTAAAGTACGAATAAAATCTCTAGTAGCGTTAGCGATGGTTGCTATAGCGTTTTCCTTAATGCTCATAACTGCACCATTGATACCTGAAATAGAAGCGTTTATTTTCTTTCTCTTCAAATTCAATAATTCCATACATTCTTTAGTGATGAAATTATTTTGAGAACCAGAATCAAGCAAGGCTCTCAGCGAGATAAATGTCCCATCAGCACTTTTCACATAAATAATTGCAGTTGAAAGTGGAACTTGTTTATTAAAAGAACTGGAAATATTCAACACAGTACTGTTAATAGACTTCGCCTGGTTAGTTTCACTAGCGCTTCTAACCACTTGGCTGCTTGCCAATGGAGTAAATGTATGCGCATCTGGAGAAAGATTACTGCTAAACTTACTAGTCATGTTTGTGTTTTGATTCGATGTGCTATTCATTCTATCGGAATTTTCTTCACCTCGATCCAAATGCAAGAGCGAATTGTGGAATTTCTGGCATTTTCTGCATGTACTAGAGCTTTTACAGTCCTTAATTGTGTGGACCGAAGATAAACAATTGAAACAGAGTCTTTTAACCTTTACAAATTCAAATCGTTTCTTGACTGGTAAATTTAAGAATTGCGTACATTTTAACAACAAATGATCATCACCCTTGCAATAAACACACGTTTTTTTATTTTCCGAAAGTGACGTAAAGGCTTTAGTATTAACTAAACGTTTCGGTTCCCGTTGCGAAGGCTTGTAATGTGATAGAGTGCGCGCGTGTTCCTTCAAAAAACATGTTAGTTGTTTAACTGTTCCTATTTCATCTTTTTTAAGTGATCTTTCCCACCAACAACGAGTATTTCTATCCAACTTTTCAACCAATAAATAAACAATTAATGTATCCGAAAATTGTTCCACTTTTTGATTTAATGCTTCTAAGGATCGTAAACATTCATGCACATTATCTATAAATTTTAAAAGCGATGGAGTAGAATCACTTGTTTGAGGTATAGAAATTAACTTCCTTATAATAGAATTGATCAAATCCTTTTTGTTGGAATAGCGTTCTACCAATAAGTTCCATGCTATGTCATAATTTGAATCCGAAATTGGAATAGAATGAATAATATTTAACGCATCCGCCTTACAAGAACTCTTTAGATATTGTAATTTTTGCGCGTTAGTTAATTTACTATTTTTATGCACAGCTGCGGAAAATAAATCCTCAAATTCAATCCATTCTTCGATCTTCCCACTAAATATAGGAAGCGACAATTTAGGCAGTTTAATATCCGAAACAATTACATCTTTATTCGAACCATTTTCATTTGAAAAGCTATTCGTTTGCGAACTAATCGCAGAAATTTTTCTTTTAATTTTCAAGTGAATTTCATCTAGATTATCTATTATACTTTCTTTTTCGTTAATGTATTCATCAGTTTCTATTTCTTCGCAGTGTGCAAATAAAGACTCGAAAACTTTGTTTATTTCTTTTTTGAATTCTAGTACTTTCGATTCATATAATTCTAATAAGTAAATGTCTGCTTCATCAACAGTTGTATTTACTTTACTTTCAAATTTTGTAATACTAGATTTTAAACATTTTTTATTAATTTTAATAGTTTTTAGTTCACTCATGATGAAAACTAAATAATATCTCACTTACCGTGATTGAAGACTGCTTCACAGTAAGAACGAAAGCGAGCGATGGCTTAATTGTGTAATCCAACAAATCAAAACACATTCCAAACTACGAAATTAACTTTCACCTTTGGTCTCGACGGACCATGATGTTCATGCGATGCGTGCAAAACAATTTAAACTTAACAATAGTGGACTGTATATTAATTTATTTTACAATTGCGAGCCATTTACATATTGCGAGCCATCTTTCTAGCGATGACTTACTCAGACTACCAATAACAGCAAAAACAAAAATTCAGAGCGAGCGTTACAGGGTTACTGTAATTAATGACCATATGCGCCATGCAAGGCGCCAAGAAGTTAACAGCCAACTGTCCTAATGACTGAACAACAAGACTCTATTTTATTTACCTCATAGGGCAGTCAACAGAAATGATAGAGCAACAAGCAGACTAAGAATACTTTATGACGCTTCAGCACATAGACCAAAGACACTTTCTTTAAACGACTGTTTATATACGGGTCCGAACTTATATCCTGATATTTTTGATTTGCTAATAAAATTTAGACAAAATTCGATAGCCTTTACAGCTGACATTACACAAGCCATTTTACAGATAGAGTTGAATGAAGAAGAGAGGGACGTTACACGATTCTTTTGGAAAGGTGATCCTGATGATAGCAATGAAAACTTCAAAACCTTTAGATTTACAAGAGTTTTGTTCGGAATAAAATCTAGTCCATTCCTACTCGCTGCTACCATTAAGCATCACCTTAAAAAATATTAAGAAATGTATCCTGAAACAGTAGAACTCTTAAACAACTGTCTGTATGTTGATGATATTATTGGTGGTCAACAAAATTTAGAACAAGCCCTGAAAACAAGTTTAGAAATTGTGAGCATTTTTAATGAAGCTAGCATGTAACTACATAAGTGGCATACTAATTCAAAAGAACTCAAAGACATTTGGCATCACAAAGAATTTTCGATACAATAATCTCCTGAAATTGTCCCGATCAAAGTGTTAGGAATTAACTGGGATACGGATAATGATAATTTTTATTTTGACACTATGCCTTTCCCGTCTAGCATCTAACATCTAATTAATTTTTTTCTACTTCAGGTGGGGGCGCTGCTATCGCTGTATGACATCATACTTCTCTACAATTCGCAATAATAAAAGAAGACGTTACTTTGTTATTGCGAAGCTTAGTTTCTCTAGATTAACAACAAATCCTCTACTCTGCAAAGTTTCAAATGTAAACAAATATGGCTGCTATGATAAAAAAATTCGGCTTAGTGACACTGCACTCAAACAACAATTAAATTGTTGATAATTATACACCTATAACATACAGGTGAACATAAGGCATAAAAACCTTAACCGGAAGATAAGAACAACACAATTCAATCATTTTTAAAGCAAAAAATACACAATTTACAAACACATAAGAATAGGGAAACTGAGCTTACTGAGCCGGCAACAGAGTGGATATATATATATACATATATTTATATACTTTTGGAGCGGCCGATTGTAACCAAATGCGAGGTGCACATCTACATCTTATAGCAGCCCTATATACAAAATTTCAACGTTCTGAGCCTCCTCGTTTTTGCGTTATGCGAGATACATACAGACATACGTATTTACATACGCACAGAGGCCAAGAAAAAATCTCTTAAGAATCTATTTTAAATCAGTTTTATAATTATTTTTGGGGAAAAGAGTCTTTTATTCTGTTCTTACGTACGGTTGCCACTCAAATACATCCTTAAATTGCATTCTATAGCGGTCAAAATAAATATTTTCGTTGAAATATGGTACCCAAAACTTTTCGCGATTACAATACTTCCTTTTTCCTTCGTACAAGGAAGTAAAAAATTACCTTTACTATTTGGTTAGGCTGCGCGTGAAAACAAATAACCTATCTGCGCATCAAAAAAGACAGCAGACACAGAAGTGGGAAAATGAACATCGATGCAGAATCGCGCCTATTCTGGATAACTAAGAATATATATTGTTGCGTTATACGGGTTCTTGGATTTGAGAGTATCCGATGAAAACACGATGCAGAACAATAAAAAGCACAATTTATTTACAAGAACCACTATTTACAGCACAATTCCAAAATTATCTTTAAAAGCGTCGAAAATCTACAATAAATACGCTGAAACAATCAGCAACACAGCTTCAGGCTCTAACTGTAAAGGTAGCTTCACGGCAACACTAAACTTATAATAAACACCGTGGAACAATCACCAATACACTGTCAAGCTATACTGTAAAGGTAGCTTCACGGCAAAGCACTATCTCGATCGCTTTCCGTTCGCAAAACTCTCGCGTAGCTTAGCACTCACAGTAAGCAGCTATTCTCACAATGCCGGCTCTCAGAAACGCAGGGGTTTATATAACTTTTCCTTAGGTTGCACACGTTTCGAGAAACATCTCTACAGGAAGTTATTCTAGAAGCTTCCCGATTAGACCATGGGATATCGCCTATTTGGTCGCCAAATGAGCGATAAAGTCGCCAATCTGGCAACCCACTCATACACTATTTTATGGCAACCCTAGTGCTATGCCGGAAAGCTTACATACAGGCGCGACCGCCGAATTTTTCGCAACAATATTTCTAGAGCTTACTTGTTCATGTTCGCAACATGCAAAATCTAATATTTGTGTTGAAACTCTCGCGGTTAAAACTGTTACCAAACACCCACCACGTGATTTGCGCATGCGCGCAGCCAAAGTGAAACAGAACTATAACTGAACTTTAGAACTCGTAATGGACTTCAACTCCCACCTTTAAATTTGCTGATAAGTCAAATTTAAAAATTTGTTTATCTATTGCCCACTATTAAATACATAATATCGAAAATCATGCAAATTATAGTTAAAATTAAAACAGATATACAAGATTTTATACTAGAGAAAAAAATTTCAACATTTAAAACTACCATTCGTTTTATGACATGAAAGTCACGAATTTCTTAATGTGATGACGTATAATATGCACCCATAAAGTAATCGCAAAATATCTTGAAAATAAGAAAAATATTACTACCTTCAAATAAAGGTATCGCCAGTGTCTCTATAGTATTTTTAGTGTTCTTCAGGTCATCGAAACCGTGGTTATAGGCTTTGGAAAAAAGAAGTTCGCAAACTAAGCCTAACAGTTGATTTAATATCCGAGATATTTTTTAATCTCTGTCCTTTCAGGGCTATCTTAAGCTTAGAATAAAGAAAAAAATCAACAGGTGTTAAGTCTGGAGAATATGGTGAATGATTTATCAATGTAACTCAATGCTTAACAAGATATTGTTGCACAGACAATGCTGTATCGGACCTAGCACCATCTGGTAATAGAAACCATTGGCCAAAATAAAAAAAAATCCTTTCTAACTCTTTCTTAATCGAAAGAGCCTCTCCATGTAAAAATACTGATTAATTCATTAATTTTTAGGGACGAATTCATACCAAATAAATCTTCTGTAACCAAAACATGCAGTCAACATCCCATTAGTCTAATTTCAGCACTCGAGCCCACCTTTGTTTTAGCCCAAAGGGCATTAGTCCAGGAGGGCTATTAATATCGTTTTGGTATTTTGCGTTGGTTCACTATAAATGTCGGTTCCCTTTTCAAACTATTGTCCCCAAATATTACAACCCTATATTATATTTAAAGACATTAACTAATAAAGAATCTGCATAAATATATATATGTTTCCCGTATTGTGATAAAACGACTGTTCAAAATTTGATTACCCATCAAATTTTGTAGAACGTGCACTTCCAACCGAATATGGGCATCTGGAAGCGCGAATTTGGAATTTGTTTTATTATCTATTTCATATTTAGTAAAACTTTAATGAATTTTTGATTAACAAACTCAAGGATTTCAAAGCGAGCAATGGCAACTCTGTACGAAAAAAAA